>PVLA01000302.1:0-136576 GCA_004027455.1 Hydrochoerus hydrochaeris | reverse complement strand
TCCATCTGTGCCAATATAATTTTCCTGTATCAGCTGGTTTGAGCTCCAACATGATGGTGGCTTTCGCAGAGCATGAGAACGTCCTAGTTTTGGAAGTCCCGTGGCTGTTCAAATAGCCATGCTCTGCTGATCAGAGCAGTCACACAGTTTCATGGGTTCTAAGGGAGGGAAAATAGGTTCCACTTCTGATTTGGGATTTTGAGGTTTCTAGAAACACATGTAGACATTCATGAAAAATACAATCTTCTATACTCATTTATATATTATTTTTCAATAGCTAGCTCATCTGTGTTTTCAAATTATTAATGAATACTTGGTTGTACTATTTTTTCTTCCTTAACTGCTATTCTGTCTTTAGCTGTGTCTACTTTTTCATTCTATATTTTGTTTAGCTAAAAAATTTCCCTTTTCCTTTAATCAATATTATTGGATATTTGTCTAACTAGTCTTGAGAACTAGCTTTACATCTGAAGTACGTTAAATACTGTATTTTTGTTCTGCTGATTTAGTTATTATCTCCTGTATCAACTTGGTCTATTTCTGCTTTTCCAAGGAATCAGAATCCATGGCTCATTTTCTTTCAATGTATTTCTTTTCTGACAAATGATATTTTAAAGGTATAGCTTTTCTCCATTTTAGTGGTAACCTCCATGCTTTTACATCTAATGATATCATTGTCATTAAATTCTAAGTATCTCATAATTTATTTTATGGTTTCTACTTTAGCTCAAGGTTAACTTAATAGTGACAATTTTTGTTTCAGATGAAATAGGCATTTTTTTAAACTTTTTCTGGTATTATTACAATATGGTCAGAGAACACTTTCTGATATTGTTTCTCTGCATTTGATGGAGCTTGTTCTCTAAGATTGGTATAAATGTAACTTTTTAAACAGTATTATAGGTAGCTGAAAAGAATCTGATTTGTTTTCTACCTGTCTACTCTAACGAGATTTTAGAAATTCTCAGGCATCATCCAGACACCTGACAAAAATGGTAGACAAGGATCTACTTTGCACGGAAGAAGAGAAGGGTAAACAGCACTCTGAAAGTGCTCCCCAGAGTGCCAGCCAATCACTAGTTTAAGGCCTGTTCCACCTCAAAGAGAATCGTATCATGTACACCCTCTCAAGGGTTCTATTCATAGATCTCTTTCCTACTTCCATCCCATCTAGAGCTGGTTTCACGGAGGGCATCAATAGCTTCTGTTAGTCCTTGCACTGTCTGTATTCAGTTTTTAAAATTAAGCTGACTGATTTACCATAGAGTGAAACAATCTTGAGCTACAGGGACACATACTTTAGGCCAAATACTCACTCTATGAAGGGAAGAAACGGAACACCTGTGTTTGATGCTTTGAGTATTGCAGGGAAGAGAAGGAAAGGTTGGGTTAATGGTTTGAAAGAAGCCTAGAGGTTAGAATGCTGTCATAGTGGCTTAAGTACAGAAAGTCTGAGGAGTAGATTAGTAATTTACATCTGCTTTACATTTTTAATAGAAAATTGAGGAATGTTTCCTTATTTTACAGAGAGCATTGATAAGGGTTTCTGACCTGTTACTACATACAAAAGCAGCAGTTTAAGAAAATGGAGCTGGAGTTCAGGGGCGGAGGGAAGCGTAAGAGAAAGCCAGGAAAACATTTAAAGGATGATTTGTTAGAGGGACTTGAAGTGACAGAGACTAAAAATAAAAAGGAAGAACTAAGATATGAAGTATTTCACAAAAGAAGGTTAATTGGACTTACATACTGACTAGGCCAGTAGGGGAAGGAAGGGAATCACAGGAGTCAAAGAAAGCTTTAAACTGTTAGTAGTAAGTGATAGGTTAGAGGTAAGAGGTAAGCATAGTTCAGAGCTATGAATTGGAAATATGATTATAAATCTCGGCAAATGCTCAGAAGGTTTCCAGAAAAGCAAAAGTGAGAACTCACTGAGAGCTTCAAGTGTCCTGTCAGTGGGAAAAGCTCACTGGCCTTGCCGCCTGGTATTCGGCTGCCTCAGAAGGCCTGGACCTCTATTGCACCTCTCCATGTCTCATGGTCTTCTCAGAGGAGTGTTTTCATGAAAAGAAAGCCCAATAACACTGCTTCCACTTTCTCACACCCTGTTGAATTTCTGGAAAGGGCGTTTTCCCTCTTCATATTTCAAGACCCAGTACAGTCTGGTTTTCTTTATATTCCCACTATGTACAGAACCTCTACGACCTGAAAATATGAAACTGGAAATTGTCCAAAATCTGAGACTTTCTGAGAGCTGACATGACATCACAAGTGGGAAATTCCACTGCTGGCCTTCATGTGGCAGGATGCATTCAAACTCAGACACATGGAAGTTATTGTGTACAATTACCTTCAGGCTACATATAAAAGGTGTATATGAAACTTGAATGTCTTATTTTGACTCGGAACCCCTCCCCAAGGCATGCTGTTATGCATATGCAAATTTTCCAAAATCCGAAAAATGCTGAAACCCCCGATATTTACAGTGCAAGAACTTTGGACAATGGATGCTCCACCTGCCCCAATCTATCCAGTTATAGTCAGCCTTTGAAAATGCTGATTAATTCTCTGAAGCCTCATTTCTTTCATCCTGTATGAGTGGACAGTTGAATGGATAGTTACAACCTTCTTCATGTCTCCTAAATGCTAAACCTAACCTCCCATTTTCTGACTTTCTAAATCAGATTTTAGGGTTTCCCATATAGAAATGTAAACAAGAAAGTGGATGTGCTATGTGCACCTTCTGCTTGTGGCTGGAGCTGTCCTGTTGCAGGTCTTTGTGTCTGGACATCCTGAGCAGCAGAGGAGTAAAGAGCAGAGTCTCTGTCTGTAGGTCTGCTATCTCGGGACGTCTCTTTGCCCTCCCCCAAGAATATGTCTCCAGCAGACCACTTCCTCAGTGACAGCTTTCAGGCCTCACAGCTGCTTCTGTGTGTGCAGCCTGCAGAATGCTTCAGAATGCCTGCAGAATGCTTCTGTCATCCTGTGTGTGCAGCCTGCAGAATGCTTCAGAATGCCTGCAGAATGCTTCTGTCATCCTGTGTGTGCAGCATGCAGAATGCTTCAGCAACTCCAACCCAAAGGCTTACATTCCTGTTCTGGCAGAGGCTAGGGAGGGCATTTCCCCCCAGTCTGTCTTTCTTTCTTGTTTTGTTTGTGTTTTTGTTGTTGTCCAATTTACACATTCCAGAGCTGTCAGGCTGGACCTTCCCTCCTCCCAACAGCTGCCAGACCCCCCTGTGAGCAGACAGTCAGAAAACAAGAAACAAACAATGTAGGAAGCAAAAATTTCAAAGTGTATTCAGAGGAATGTGTTACTTCAAAGGCAGGAGTGAGGTCCCCCTGGAGCTCATTACTGTAGTCAGTGAGATAAGGCAGGGAGGGAGCTGCTCAGTTGGCTCCCAGGAGATGGAGAAAACAAAAATGGTGGGGGGAAGCTCACAAGAAGTGCAGTTTAGTGTTTTTTAATCTCTCAACTTTTTTTATCCACCATAGATAGAGAAATGTCTTGCCCCTTCTGTGTAACCAAAGCTACTTGGTTCACATGGTATCCTGTGGACCCCCCAAAGCCGTGGGGCCAACTTCCTGAGCATCATGGCACTGGTGCAGCTCTGTTGGAAGGGAACAGAAGGGCAAGAAGCACAGGTAGAAGCAACACTCTGCTGAATAATGGCAGTTTGGTACTGGAGCAGGAAGAGAGAGGAGGTGACACAGTGCTCCACCCAGGGCCATCTTTCAGGTGCAACAGTCACCCCTGCAGCTGTAGAAACTGCGAGTAAAGCTGCCTTCCTTCTGGGGAGCTGGTTCTGTTTCAGAAGCAATAATTACAGTGATGAGACTACATTTCAGTCAAAAGTGAACCAGAAGGGAAAAATCTATTCTAGTAATAACTGATCTGCTTCATACTTTGTGCCTACCTAGACCATAGCTACTGAAGCTGTTTGTCGTTTCTTTCTCCCATCTTTTCTTGCTCATTAGATAGTGACATTGAAGGTCAATCTTTCTATTTTGCTTTGGTCTGTTTACTTTTATATCTCTTAAGTTCTCAGAGTCTAAGAACTAAAAGATGCCAAGTAAAATTGCTTCTGAAATTAGAATAATTTATTGCCATCTTTTTTTCTTTTTGGTACATAGTTCTATGTGTTTTGATAAATGCAGATTTATATAACACTACCATAATCAGAATACAATATAGTTTTGTCACCCTACACAGACACGCAAATTTGTTATCTATTTATAGTTAACCCCTCCCTATGATTTATCCCAGACAATCACTGATACAGACTCTTTCTCTATATTTTGCCTTTGACAGAGTATTAAGCATGTGACCTTTGAGTCTGGTTTCTTCAACTAGCACAACACCTTTGAGATCCGTCCATGTCATGGCACGTATCAGTACTTTGCTCTCTTTATGCCTGAGTGATGTCCCTTCATACAGAAATACTGCAATTTATTACCCATTTCCCAGTAGAGAACATTTAGTGGCTTACAACTGAAGTGATTATGAATGAAATTGTAATCATCAGAGTAAAGCTTTTTGTATGAACAGCTTTTCCTTTCCCATGGACACATATCTTACAGTGGGACACATTTGTGGAGTGAAGTAATGAATCAATGGACTTATTTACTGGCATTTTCCTCAGTATAAACTCTGTTTCTTTCCTCAGTGCACCACTGGTATAAAAGTGGATATTTCCAATGCCTACTTAGCATCAAAATTTAATTTCTAGGGTTGTAAACATAGGATATCCACCTCAAACATCATTCAAATGTAAAAATCATTGTATAAGGGTTTAACTTTTATTGCACAATTTCAGACACAGAGCTTTTAATTTCCCCTTTTGCTTTTATGAACAGATCAGATACAATTTTTCCATGGTATGAGGAAAAGGAGGTTGGCAGGCCCAAAGTCTGCAGTCTACATGAGAGAATTTGGCCTCTAGGATTTTCTTCTAGGTTAGAGCAAACCAGTTTCCCCAGACTGGACACCCTGGTGGTTACTTGTATCACCTACACATTAACAAGGCAAGAATAACCTATGAAACTTCTGCCTATGTGTATAAGGAGGATTATATGGATACATTATATATAAGGGTATCACTGAACTATTACTATGTATATTATAATAAACTCTAGATCAGACAGCAGCATGCCTAGGTCCAATTTCCCTATTAATCATTTAAGTGAGGTCATAGTAAGCAAAACTAACTAAAATGATTGCTTATTTTACCCTTTGAAAGACTTCATAAAAATCTACCAGAGATCCCATTACCTTGAATATAGTTTATAACATGCTACTCTGATGTGGAATATACATGATGAAATACCCAGTTCCTATTCCTTAGTAGTCTAGGTTCTCTCTGTATCTTTTTGAGTACTATACATTTTAAAGTGTACATCAAGAGATACTCAGAGATAGTCATTTCCCTTTGTTTGTATCACAGTTGTGATCACCATGAAATCAAATAATGACTGAGAAACAACTTTAATTTTAAGGCCTATACGAAAAGCAAGTGCTGGAAATTTATTGACATCACTAATAAATTGTTCAGTGCTTTTTAACTTTTTAAATTATAGACCCTTTTGAAAATCTGATGAAAAATAATGGATTTATTTAAAAAACACCAAATTTAAAAAATACATCCACGTGCCTGAAAATACAATTTGAACTTAGATTTCAGGGAAATAAATGAATAAGTATGCCCATGTTTAAATTTTTTAATGATCCAGGTAAAGGATCCTTATAAGAATAACTTATTTCATGCATATATTTATTTGATTTTTAAGAGGAATTTGTATTTAGAAGAGTAGATGGGTGACTGAATTCTAAAACAATGAGGAAAGAGAATTTAATTTAGCGTTTCACTCTAATTCATTTTAAAATCATGTGTAAAAAATAATACCGGAGAGCTGTAGAAATTCAAGACTCACAAGAACTGCAAATTTGCAGACTTTCTTTACCAGTCCCTACCACAGCCTCTAAAGATGAGGCTCAGTAAATATTTGGGAAGCAGAAGGATGGAGAAAAGGAAGAACAGTGTGTTCCAGGTAGGACAGGTAATGTAAAAAGAATGTGTCTATAGTAGCATCTCAAGAAAAGGTCAGTGGATCAGTCATTTTTATGTGTGTTAATGTCAGATGCAAATATGAAAGAGTAATAAAAAATACCCCTTCCAACACAGCAAACTGATCTTAGATAAGAATCTAGCCTTCATGTTATTTTCCCATATGAACAAATCGTATGCTTGCTGTGGCGCTTGAACTTAGGCAAGGGACCTCACTTTTTTATTAAAATGATTCCACTGGCAAATTCAGTCTAGTACAGGCAAAGGGAAATTCAATGTGAACTCCTCCTTCCGAAGAGCAGTTCTCTTTTCAGCAGTGTTCTCTGTCAGTCTCTGTGTTCTCAGGCAGCGTCGCCATCTTCCTTGCCTTTGACTTGACTCACATTCCAGAAAACAATGAAGGTTATGAAAGGACTCGCTGCCAGCCAGTGCTTTCTGAACTGAACCCTTCATTTTTTCTTGCCCCACTTCAACCCCATCATGCTAACCAGGTCTCAGTTTTGATCCTTCTCCTATAACCAAGCTGTGTTACCTTGAGCAACAATTTTAACTTCTTTGAGTATCAGAATAATTCTCAGAGCTTCTGCATGGAATGAAATGAGCACATTACTCCAGAAGTCCTAAGCTCTCTTCGCATGAGTGTACCAGACATATGATTTTATCTTTTGCAATGGTAGTAAAGTGAGCTGGAGAGAAAGGGAAGGGAAAAGTGAAAAAGGCGTAGAGAGGAGAAAGATTGGAGCAGACTGGGTGCATGCTGGGAGCAGAGTCCAGCACCTCTACTACAGGAAAGAACAAGAATATAAAACACTTGTGTCCCAGTGCATACCAAATGAAGCTTGCCTCAGCTAGGTTAACATAGCATGACCTTAAGAAATGTACTAAAAAGAATATGGTTAGTGGGGCGAGGCAGTGCACTTCTGTAAACTCAGCCACCTGGGAGTTGAGGAGGATTACAAGCTTAATGCCAGCCCGGGAAACTTAGTGAAGCCCTGTCTAAAAGAATGGTTTCTGTAGTACAGCTCTTTACTAGAGGACTTGCCTACAATACAGCAAAGTCCTGGGTTCAAGCCCCAGTACTACCAAAAAGTAAGAATATGCTTCATAACCCCAGCCTTATCTTTTCTCCCCAATTCATTCTCTACCACCTTCCTCCTTTTCTTCTTCTTCCCTAAATATAAGCACTTAATCTTTTGCTTATTCTCTGCATTGGAAAAGGAAATACATAGCATTTTCCTAACATAAAGAGTCCGTGTATATGAATAAAACACTGTGCTATTTACTTTGAATGCCTCTATGTTCTAATCTTTAGAATCTAAATTTAGGCATTTGTATGCTACAAAGAAATACCCCCACAGATTAATGACTTTTAACTGTATAAATGAATGCCCCTGCATTCATTTAGTTCCAGCAAAACATATATTTGTAAAATGCCTTGCTGCTGCACAGTAATGGTATACAAATTTTCGCATGAGAACCCCAGGTTCAAAAATGGTTAGTGGCTTGAACAGGTCGCATACTGAGCTGTTGAACAGAAGCAGAAGCCCATCAGATTCATTTTACAGCTAAGTAAAAAAGCCTATGCAAATCTATGTTAATTATGTATTATATGTATGTAAATATATGCCATGAAATATATGATCATTCACACACAGTCACCTAAACATAATTTTTCATCCTTGACATTTCATTAATGCTTTCAGTTTCTTCGTGAGTTTAGCAGCAGTACATATACATATTTTTCGTTTTGCTTTTGTTTGTTTTTGAAATAGAGTCTTGCTATATTGTCAAAGATAGGCTCAACTCATGATCCCCCAACTCATCCTTCTAAGTGGCTTATAGCCATGTATCCAGTTGTATTTTCAATCTATAATTAACATATTTTCACCTAATGCCTTTTTTTTCCTCCTAGTGTTTTTATTTTTGTTACTCTGGCCACTAGCAATTGAAACCATATACTAGGCAAAGGCTCTCATTCTGAGCTTTTTTTTTTTATTGTTTTGAGAGTGTCTAGTTATCCAGGCAAGGCTAAAACATCATGCTGCCTCAGCCTCCCAAATAGCTGGGGATATACAAGTTTTAAATTTATCAATTAAACATGTTGAAGAATTCATTGAAATGATTACTTCTTTATCTCAGGAAAAGCTTTAAAACATGAAGAATCATCTTATTTAGGCTTGCACTTGGGAAGCTAGTATCCTTTCTCAGAGAAGTCACATAACAGTAATTTTCATTCATCTCTTAACATCAGAAACAGTGAAAGTGCTTGTAAAATGTATTTGCTGCCACCTCATTTCTGGACTGCAAACCGAGCCACATATCCTGCATAAAGTGTGACCACCCATTGCCTTCTTTATCCAGATACTGTTTTAGGTACCTAGATATATACTACCTTTAGGGAAACATGACTGCTGGGAGCTCAGAATGAAACAGACTTTGCTTTCTTATAAATATAACTGAACCAGATTCAGAAAATTTTCCTTCATAATAAAGTCCAATTACCTTCTGTAATTTCAAGTTTACAAGTGCTATCAGCATTATTTTTTCTTCATTCTGTTAAAATGTTGTGCCTAAAATGCTCAGAAATGCAAATTTTCACAAAGTAGGAAATCCTCACTCAACAAGTATTTCTGATTGGGACCTTGTTTGACTCTGTGATAGGTGGTCCAGCCATTAGGTCTTCCTAGACTCTCCTTGAGGCTGTCACTGGAATCCCCCCGAGCTGAGAGCCAGCTCTGTGCTAACATCCAGTTCCTACTCCAGGCAAATTCAGGTCTCTGGAGGAAGGGAAGACTCTGATCTCCCCCGGGAGACTAACCCTGTCCTTAGGCCCTTCCCCCGAGTGTATTGATTCTGTGCATGAGCCTTCCAGCTTTGTATCAGACCAGAAAGGTCTTATCTCCAAAAACCCCAAATGAGGAGTAATGAGGTGGGCCCAGAAAGGTCCAGTGAGTTAAAAATGCAATTTGATTCCAGAATGATGGCTGAATTACTAATGATTTCACCCTCTAACTGGGACTGTCACCTACTTTGTCCTATAATTGCTGGTGGCATGGCCTTTCCCAGGTCTTGCTCTAGACTGGTACCTCTATCTTCTGCTAGCTGGATGGATGTCACTGACTTCCTTCACTCCAGGGTTTGAAATTGTTTTGGCAATCTGTCATATTGTTATCCCACTGAGCCCACTTTGCAACCATGCCAGGATCTAGTTTCTGCCTCACTGTTCATGCTTCTTGTCCAACTAACCAATTGCTAAACCTGACCACGTAGGATATTTCTCCCTCTGGCTCTTTTTCTTACCCAAATCCTTGCTACACAGACATATCTCACCCTACCCCTAGTTCCCTGAAGTCACTGAAGATCCTCCCTCAAGATACTCCTGCCCCGACTCATATCATCTTCCTTGCATTCCTGAAGTTTCTGCCCTTTTATTCATATACTCCTACAGCCTCCCAGAATATTCATCCTGTTATTACCTTCTTTTGAAAGTTGCTGTCTGCATAGAAGTCTACTTCTCCTAATCCTAGATTTTCTCCTCCTTTAATTTGGGGGACTCATAACAGGGCTTACATTCTTTACTGTGTCCTGAACTTTATCCTCCACCCCCACCCCAACAATACTCCTCTCATATCTTTCTGCAGCCCTCATCCTTGGATAGAGCTGGAGATGCCCTCGTTACTACTGCAGTCAGGAAGCCAGAGGCATCTTCCAACCAAGCGGACAAAGCAAGAAGGATAAGGGAAGGCAGGAAAAAAAATTATTCTGCATATTTCCTATGACCACTTTATTGAATGTGGAATCCTCCTCTGCCCTTCTTCCCTCCTTCTTTTTTCTTTCTTAATTGTTCAAAAACAAATGTTTTGAGCATTTATTCTAGAAACTGTGTCAGTCCCTGTGTGAAGTCTAAGAGTATCAGCACTTAAGTGTGCCAAGCAACGTGCATTTAAGACTAAAAGAAGTAGGCATGATTTTTTTTTCTACTTCAAATTAAGAAATGATGATCAGAAAGGAAATAATAGATTGCTGAAGCTCACATGGATAATAATGTGATTACAGTATATTCGTTTGCTGCATCTCCATTTAGGATCAAGGATTATCATGCATAAAGAAACTTATTTTCTTGTGGAAACTGAACAGATTACTACTCTTTCCTAAGAGTAACACCTTACTCTTTCCTAAGAGTAACTTCCCAACACCTAATATGCAAACTTTGGTAACTCAGAAACCAACTCCATCTAGTCTTGAGGTTATTATTGTGTTTTTTCTACTATCTACTCATTCTTATCCACATTTTACACTTGAAAGCCTTCTCCACCCATGTTTTAAAATAAATGCAATTATAATCACAAATTTTAAAAAAGTAAAAAACAAAATAGTAAGGCAGAGGCCATTAAATTAAACATAGAAGCAGACTAGGTAGGGAAAAGTCAGTTTCAACATTTCCACATCTTAAATTTTCTAATTGTTCTAATCATGAAATGATCTTTCTGGTTACTTAGGCTTCTTTTGCGCACTGCAGCGGGAAACTGGGCCTCGCAAACAAATACGCTAGATCTCCCTAGAATGTACCTGGGAGACGGCTGCATTTACATTTGCAGCTTCCAGTCGGAGGTGCCTACCCAGCGAAAGGGCGTTCTTTCCAAAGAGCCTCTCCAAGGCGCGGGGCAGAAAAATTCAAATGCCGTTCATCACAGAGCTTTCGGCTGTGCTCGGGCTCCCCCTAGCGGCATGGAACCGGATCTCCTTGCCTAAGCTTTTCCACCAAAGGCTTCAACTAGGAATTGTGCGCTGAGAAAAGCAAAGATTTCTCTTTTTAATATCCTCTCTGACTACTCTGTTTTCTTTTCCGAATCTATGATTGTTGCTGCAATCAGCTCTAGGTCGCTGTGAACATTCAAGGAGCCCTGATCAAAAGAGGGTCTTCAAAAGTGGGGAAAAAAAAATCAAATGCTCTACAGGGATTTGTTTTTCAAGGCGCTTTATGAATGTCTGCAGAGATAACATCAATTCCCCTTGTCAATATCTTTATTGGTTTTTTCCCTTCAAAGACACTGGGCTGCATGTGCTGTCTTATTAAACCGCCGCGATCTCGCCTAGATCCTCTGCCGTGTTTACACGTCGTGTTCACTCTTCCTCTTGCAAACCTGGGCGGCAGGGCCAGGGCGGCTGGGACACAAGAGCAGCGTCACCCAGCACCAAGCAGCACCTCGGCAGCCCCACGAGGTGTCCCCAAGGCCTTCCACAACATCCAGCGTGTCTGCCAAGCAGAGGAGGCTTTACGAGAGGGCAAATTAGAGGTGTTTTAGTTTTTTTCTTCCTTACCTCAGCCTGCAATTTCTGTTTTTGGTGAAAGACAACAGAACAAACAAATCGCCGCGTGATTGATTTCCAGAAACCTCAAACCTCCGGGCACTGACGTTCGGGCGTTTCTTTTTCTCCTACTCTGTCGTTGCCACTCAGAGAACTGTAAAATGCCAAACAGATGTAGCATCATGTATTGGTTAAAGTGATCCATATTGTTGTATGGGGAGCCCTGCTGTATACATAGAATAGAGTTACTGGTGAGTTCTTTGCATGTAATTAAATGAAGTTCTTTGAATCTATAACTATTAACTCTAGGTGGGAGGCACTGTTTTGTGAACCTGAACTTTTGAAATCATTCAGTTGAAGGCTCTGCTCTCAAGGACCTTGCCATCCAGTGCAGAAGACAGAGCGAGGGGAGCCAGGCACCGGAGCCTTGGCAGATAATGCAGACAAGGTGCCCTGGAAGGATGAAAGGGAAGCAAATCCTCATCTGTGAAGCAAAAGGAATCAGGAGAGAGGCAGCAGGACACCTCGGCAGGATGAATATTTGAAAGGACACTGGGAGAATAGATAGACTTTTAAAGGAAACCATGGAAACAGGATCACAGACCATTATGAGAAGAAGAAACATCACTGCGAGGAAAGAAGCAGAGATTAGAAAGTTGACAGAGCACCGTGTTAGTCTTCCCTGGCTTGAGTGAGCACTGGGAGCTCTAGAAAGCCTGGCAGGAGAGTGGTCCTGGATTGGGACAGGCCTCGCTCTCCATTCATAGAGAGGGCCCTGGAGTCTGCAGACGCAAAGGACTCCCATAGTTAGATCTATGCACTAAGAGGAAATATAAGGCCTGTGGAGATCCAGCCAAGGATGGAGGAGGCAGCGTTTTGTCCTGACAGGGAGGAACGGATCTGCACTGGGCAGCAGTGCCAGGAGCCTCTCACTGTGCTATGCTCTGACAGTCTGGACAATCCTAGGTTTGTTAGGCAGGACATTTGGGGCTGCCTCCAACATGGGTTTTACTTTCACTGGGCAGGGGGCAGTGTACTTAACAGCTGAAAACTACACACAAAAAGTGCATAAATCCAGCTATTAGTTTCTACTTGTAGCACACTCATTATCCTTTCCTAGTCTTAATATAACTCTCTTATGCTGAGTTTACCCACTATAAATAGCATTATTTCTAGATCCAGAAATGTTAAAGCAAACAAATATAAACAAACACACATACTCCCAAGCCACCCAAACAAAACCCACCATGAAATAATGTTCCCATGATGACTATCAGCACAAATGAAAACACACACATACACACACACACACACACACACGTTCTGAGACAAAGCACTTAACCCTCAGTCACGTTTACCTGTCACTACTCTCAGCCTACCAGTGTCACACATACATTAGCAATATAGAAAATCTTTTCTGTCCTTTCTCATTCTACAAGGTAGTTCAGTACTATAGTGTTAAGCAACATTTAGGTAATTAATGCATTTCTGCTGTCACAATGCAGCAATTTTATAGAGTGTATGTGGGAGAATGTGGATGAATTAAACATATTATATCTCCAGGATAATTTAGGGACTGTGTCAAAATAAAATATCACTGTGTATAGTTTACCTTTTTATTTTTTCTCTATTAGAAAAACCTCAAAGTGGGCTGTCTATCAGGATTTGAGACATATTGGAGTCATTTATATAATTCCAATTAGACTATATAAAGTTGTTATTTCTGAAATAAATATGATTCAGTGTGAACAGTACTGTAGATGTGAAATCATACAAACTACTTTCTCCCAGACTCACTTCAACATTACAGTGAGTTAAAACAAGTTTCAGGACCTGAAGAGATGAACTGAGTATTACAGTTTCAGTGCAGCCCTTTCTCTCAAAAGCAGCAAGGTGGTTACTTCTCTGCCGAGACTGAAAGACTTGGTGCATGCAGCTAGCTCTCCCTTTTATCATTTTAGAAAATATGGGGAATGAGGGCTTTCGAAGGTCTCTTTCTGCTCTATGACTCTGTAGCTCTTGGTGGCTTTTTTAGACTTCCAAAAGAGAGCACATTGGTGGGTCCTGGGGATACACAAAAGATACTGTTAACAGAAGCATTTTCTGGAAGGCTGAATAGTGGGGATGGGGAGGTGAGAAATAAAAATAGTGTCATTATTATCCAAACTTTTGTTTTTATTTTGTATTAACATTTGACTTCTCCACAAGTTCCTACTGTATTAGGGCCAAATATGTGGTGTCTACTTGCTCATTTTGTCAAGCACAGTCTCTGTAATCACTCTCAGATCATCCTGATCTGTGCCGTATGCAAAATCAGAATCCTTGAAGAACACCAGGACAGATACTCAAATCGCCTTCACTCTATTACATCCAACTGCCTTCTAGACTTCCCTTTCCCCTCTATTTTGGATACAGTTTGAAAGCACAAATCCAATCCTACCAAGTACTTCTGAAGTGGAGAGAGGTGCAGGGCCAGTGTGAGTGTTGGATTAGCCTCTAATTCATGAGGAACAGGCTCATCTGAGGGTATTTGCAGGTTCTGGGAACACCTGAGGAAAAAATTTTCCTGGTTTGGTTTTCAGGACCCCCATTCTAATAGCTACATGTTGTTTTTACAGATCAGTGCCAGCTAATTAGCATAATGATATTACCCAGATGCCTTTGCAGTTATTTTCTTTCAAAGGTTGGTGTGACTAGGTTAGAGAATGTAATGGATTTTAAAAAAAAAGAAAGAAAATTACCATATTTAATATTGCTTCTGCAAAAAATGACATACTTTATGGCACTAAAGAATATAATGCAATTTACTCCTCCATCCCTTCTGGAAAGAAGGGGTGGGGTGAGGGACAGCATGAAATACAAATGATGAAGCACAGGGTTATGGAGATGAGGTAGCTGCTAAAGAAACAACTCGTCAGAACCTTCAGCTCTCCCAGGTGGCAAGAAAGGAGTCAGGTTAGTTACCAGCAAAATCTTGGTGTGATCAAAATAGCATATCCACAAAATTAAACTCAGGACAAGTCCTAGATAATAGATACATGAACGTATGAGAAAAGACCTTGATCACAGGGCCTGATCTGTGCCACGTGTAGAATTCGAACACTAGGGACATGCACACGAATTGCCTGCACTCTTATTACACACATACCAATTGCTATAATATTGAAAAAAATATTCATAAATCCCTTTCCTTCCACTGCTTTATGCTTCAGTGCCTTTTCCCCATTTGTGGTTTATAGACTGAATGAAGAAAATAACATCGAAGGCAGATGGTGAGGGGAGAGATGTTTCCTAGAGACAGTATTGCAGAGTGGCAGAGGCAGGTCTTTTTCATCAGGCAATGGAATTAATTGTGGCCTCAATAAACTTTTTCAGTTCCTTTTAGCCTCACCTGTAGAATTGAAATTTTGAAATGATGACAGGGAAAGAGCAGAAACAAGTTCAATTCGCACTTATGGGGTTAATGTCAGAGAAAGCTGACTTAATAGGCTAAATAGTTTGATGTTCTTCTGTTAAGGAGGTGATGAAATTTAAACAGAACAGTCAGAATTAAATAAATATTGATGCAAATCATGTTCATAAGGTCTGATATATAGGCAAAAACATGACAGGTGATTTACTAAAGACCATTGCTACTACAGTTTAAATCCTTGCAACTCAAACTTACTTTGCTTTGTTCTAGAGTACTAAAGAAGCAAAAATAGATACTTGTTGTAGTTGGGTTTACAAAATGAACAATTACACACAGAACATATAATTTATAGTATTATTTATAAAGGTCACCAAAGGAGTCAAATACAAAGAAAGTGCAGGAAATCTGTCCACAACACTAAAAGACATAAAAAATCCAGCCAAGGGCCCGGATCCCATGGCAATAACCTGCATGAGTTCAGCTGAAATCCCAGAGTCCAGGACAATGACTCATGCAAGTCAATTTCACTTATCTCCACTGGGAAGGTCCAAAGGTCAACAATGGTGGCTGGAAAGTCTGTGCCAGCCGGGTTGAAGGATCTGTGCTAGCAATCTGAGAGTTCTGTACTGGAGCCAAGAAGTAACACTCAAAGGACCGGGGCTCCACCAAAAGTACTACAGCTATCTTCATTGACAATGAGGTCCCGAACTCCTTCAATGATGAGAATAGCCCAGTACGTATCAGGAAGCCAGCATGACAAACTTCTCCTGTAGAGTAAACAGCACACATCTTCCCCTCTGAAGCTAGGAAACAATGATCAAAGTAAGGACCAGAGCTCCCCCGCAGTGTGAACAGCAGCCATTCTCAGCAATAAGGTCCTGAGACCCTTCAGTGATAACAGCCGAGTTCATATCAGGGAAGCCAGAATGACAAGCTCCTCAGGGAGAACCAATGTTCCAAACGACAACACTTAGGAGAACCCACAATGTTACTTTTACTCTCCAGGTCTCCTTTTTATGCTGGCAACTTTCCTCAGGTGGGCCTTCCATGCTCAGCACCATATTGATTCAGTTCAGCTGATGTTTAAATTGACCATCAGTTATCAAAACATTACAATACTTCACTGTAGAAGGTGGCAGTGAAAGATAAAGAGTTTGTCATTTTAATCTTCAGGGCAACTTTATGACTGCGAATAAATACATAAACAAATAACTTTGATAAATTGAAACAAAGAAATAATACTGCTAAATATATTACAAGAACCTGAGAAACAAGGGAGAAAAGAATGAAAATATTTCCTGTGCAAAAATGTAATTTGGCTAGTGCAAAACATTTGCCATTTCCTGTAAAATCCACAGACTACTGTACAGGTACAGAAATTAAATCCTAGTTCCACCCGTTCCATCCCTTCTCAGTGGAGGTAATTCATCACTTGTAGTTTATGGATAAAATAAAAGGACATTTTAGAAAACAGATGGTGAATCCAGAGAATGTCCCCTAGTTATCCACATTACTTGATATTCTCTTGTTGGTCAAATAAAGATTATAAACTTTACATGATAAATAACCATTTAAAGTTATTCTTACACTTACTATGTTATAGCATTTAATTATTCTTACAGTGTCAAGTACACAAACCATTCCTAATCTGCCAATGTGTTCACTGGTGCAATGGTTTCTATGAAACTATATAAAACTATATATATGTTACATAGTATCACTCAGACTCATACATGTAGGCCATGTAGTCCGTTCATGTAGATAATACAGGCCTCATTAAATCCTGCCTTCTTACAGCTTTTCTGCAAGAGTTTTTCATTAATAACAAATTGTAATCTACTCCAACAGCCTCACCTGATGAAAACTTTCAGTGCCCCTTTTACCTCCCAGACTTAAGGGTTACATCTATAAGCAATGTACTCTGCCAATAAATAATTAAAAACTACTTGACAAAGAATTTAGAAGTTCCCTGTCATTATTTTGATTGAGCTAGGTTTGCAAGGTGACTTTTGGGGAGTTATAAATAGCATTTTTCCCAGGTAGCAATGATTCATTTTTGTCTGTTTTTAGACAAGCTTTTGTTTCATCATGAAGTAAAAATTTAAAAAAAAAGGAGGCTAAAGAAAGTCAAAACAAAGCTGATATGTGACTAGCAGAAGCTTTGATTAAACTACCTAAGGGATTGCAAGGTTCATTTAGTACTTACATAATATTATTTATGGTTTTGATTTATGTGGAACTTCCAGTGAGAGCTCTCCTGTGAAAACTATTCTTCCAGGGATAATCTTCATGAATCACCACTGACTTATGTGCTCCTTACACTGTGGCCTTGGATTCTTGTAGCCACATTCTTCCAAGGAGACTTAAATAGAAAGTTTGATCATGGACAGTAGGCTGAGGATGCCATGGAACTTTCCAGAGAGTACCAGGTTGGCTTCAAAGCCTGAAATTTCCAGTTTAAATAAAACCTTCTTCATATTTCCAAGGTTCTTTGGAGGAGACTTTTTAGTTTAAATTGTTTTGTTTATGCTGCAACTCTTAACAGCTGCCTCATTATGCTCTCCACGTGGCAAAACTTCTATTGAAAACTGAGAGAGAATTTCACTGTCGGAAGGGGGCCACAAAACAAAACAAAGGCAACAATGAGAGAGGCAGTAGGGTTGCTATTAGAATATGTGATAGTGAGTTTCTTGAGGCTGATGTTCAATACACATTTGGAAGGCAATAATGACTTTGGTTATTTTTAGAAAATCTTATTTTCTTCTCCACCATGGATGCTACCCCAGACTCCATGAAGCAGTGTAGTTCTTAACTCTTAACCCTGAGTAACAGAGATCTCTCTCTGTGAGTCCCACACTTATAACATCCCTCCCACTAGCTGTACTGTTTATCAAAACATAAGGAATCCTTAGGGGAGAACAGATACTGTTATCCAGGACCTACATGACCACTTCTAAAGTATTAATCTGATTTCAGATGAGTTCAACATTTCTTACCCAAACTATCTCTAAGTTTGCTTTAGCATTTCTAAGGAACTCTTCCTTAATTGTTATTTCAAGCACTGACTATGTTATTAGTGTGTGTATCTCTAGGCCAGAGGGTTAACCACATGGAAACTGTTTGTGCAAAGTAGACGCAAAGCTCGTGTGCAGTCTGACAGATGTGAATCTCCTCATAGTGCTGACTGAGTCAGGGGTTGGAAGAAAGAATTATAAATCAGGGCTCAGGTTTGAAACTAGTTTTGCTTGCCATGCAGTCACATTGTCTTCTAACATTTTCCAGTAGAAATTCTCTAGCACTGAATAGTACTAAACTTTCAGCATTTTACTCAAAGCCTAGCTAAAAATAAAAGTTGTTTAATTTATTTCTGGGCCAAAGTATCAAAATTTTTAATAATGCCTCCAGGCATATTCAGACTATGATGCTGCCCCTGCTATGTGAGCAGAGGTTCTACACGAGCTTCTATGCATACTTCCTTCAGTGTACGCATTACATTTTTTCCATGCTCATCATAAAAACTCACTTGTGATGTTTAATGTGTAGTATCAACTTGATTGGCTCATAGATCCTGTGTAGGATCTGCCTGGGGGATTAATGGAACACGCTCCTGGGTGTGTCTGGGTAGATCATGGAAGCATGACCTTCACATTTATATCTGGTGTCTCACTCATTTTTCCCCAGCATTTTTCTCCTGATAAGCTTCCTAGATCCCATGAGCTAAGCTTACTTAATTATCCACAACACTCTGTTGTGATGTTTTTGCCTCAGAGCCTGCCTACCACAAACTGAATTCTTTGAAATCATGAGTCAAATTAAACCTCTGCTTTAAATTGTGAGTGTCAGGTATTGTGCACCAGCCACAGGGAAGCTGAATGATATAGAAAATTGGTTTTGAAAAGTGGAGTTGTTTCTTGACTGTGCCTGATCATGTGGTTTAGCAGCCTTTGAAACTGGCTTGTGGAAGGTATTTGGAAAATTTTGGAGAAGTGGCCTGGAGAAACCATGGAGTGCTGTAAGCAGAGTGTGATGGAAAATTCAGATCAGAGCTCAGAGGACAAGTATTACGATAGGAATGAGGACAGCAAAGGCCAGGTTCAGGATGCTTCTGGTGGGAACAAGGGTTCTGTTTGCCAACTGAACTAGTGTGTTACCCTCTGACAGAAAAAAACATTATCTACATTTTGTCCATGTCCTGAGACTTTGCAGGAAACTGAGATTCAGGATGGTTAATTAATAGATTTGGTGGCAGAAATTCAAAGGGAGCCCACCATTCAGCCTGCGGCATGTGCCTGATGACGGCTTTTTGACTTACATTGATAATTTTTCCCAGAAGGAATCATTGATAAAACTGAGGCCAAAAAAGTCATGCCCATTGAAGAAATTAGTGCCATTACAAAGGAATCAGGTACTCTGCACAGAGATAAGAAGAACGATATCATGAGACCATGTCAGGAATCATGAGACCATGTCAGGAATCAGCAAGACCCTACTCACGATAGGCTCAAGATGCAAAAATCTAAACTTTCTGTTTGAGAAGAGAATGCTGGGGCCCCTGCTTTAGTAGAGACTTCTAGGTACTTGGTCCCCTGGGATTCATGTTATTGTTGTCAGCCATTCTGGTACTCAAAGACTGCTGCAGCCACTGTCCAAGGCTGCCTGGCTACTACTTGAGCTGCTAAACGGATTTCGCTGTTGCGTACATTAAGTTGGTTTTACTGCAATGCAAGATATAGGAGGTATGGGCTCAGGGAGACTTTCCTCAGATTTTGAAGGAAGTCTTGATAGGCCACGCAGGCCCTCCTAGAAGGCAGTTCATGCAGCTGTGGGAATGAATGTGAATGTTCAAGGGAGATCCTGGGAAGTCAAAGATACTAAGAACATGAAACATTTGCTGAGGAAAACTGCAGCCCGTGAGGTTCCTGTTCAAGACAGAGGCCATCTGAGATGCAACCATCAAGGCCAAAAGACTTGAGGAGCATAAGTCCTCTGGAGTTAACATCGCTCCACCACAGGCCCGAGATGCTGGATATGGAGGCACAGTCTTGCTTTAGTCCAATTCTGATCAGTTCCCACATTTCTCCCTTTTGGAATGGAAATGTATTCACTGTATACATTGAAACTTGGAATTATATAACTTTTTACAAAGTATTTTTCAGAGGTTCATATCCAAGAGTTAGGCCTTCAATCTCAGAAGAGACTTAGATGTAGACTTTTAGTAATGCAGGGACTGCTGATACTTTGCAGAAGGGATCACTGGGTTTCAGTTTTATATGGAATTGTTGTGTCATGTGAGGCAGAATTATGAAGTTATGTTTATTTGGAGATTAATTGTGGCTTAAAGAGTTGTATATAGGAATCTGGTTGACAAGGGGCAGGGGACATGATGGTTAAGGTGGATTGTCAACTTGATTGCCTCTGGGATCTGTTTGGGGAATTAGTGTGTCCGGATGATCTTGAGATCTATATTGGACTGTCACCCCTCCCTGTCTGGTACTTTTCTTTGGCTTCCCCACCCACCAAGAACTAAGTATCTTTGTTCTACCACATCTTTCTTCCTCCGTGTTTGTGCATCAGAACCAGAAGACCAGATGACTGTCCCTGACACTCTGACCCAAGTTAAACATCTCCTCCTTTAAACTGTGTTGGCTATTATGTCCCAATAACAGGAAAGCTGATTAATACATCACTGTTGTTAAAAAGTGTTTAGCAATCAGCTAAGACTACAGAATTATAATGCTTTATGGTTTTTCTTATCTTTTTCCACATCCATGCCCAGTACCTTTCCCAAGTTATTGTCCAAGAGAAGTTTAATCAAAGTATACTGTGCCTTGACACAGTAAAACCTTGTATATGTAGTGTTCTCTTCCTTACCTACTCCAAAACTACCTTCCTCACAATACAGCAAACATGTAGCTGACATTAACCAGCAGTAAAAAATAAGAATAAAGGCCAACATATGCTGGATTCTCATCATAGGAGACATAGTCCAAGCACTATCATGGTATGGGTAGACGTATCACTATGTTACAAATGAAAAAGCTGAGATCTGTTCTTTTTAGTAATCTATCAAGCAGATAAGACCCAAAGTGGGGTTTAAACCAAGGCCTTGTGACTTTGGAGCATACTGAATCCCTCCACCAGACACGTCCATGGCTTCTCCTGACTCAACCAAAAATCATCTGCAATAGCTTCTGCCTTCAATTTTAAAAACTATTAGTGGCCCCAGGAGACTTTTAAGCCTCACAAATACAAGAGTAGTCATCAAGCTTCATTATTGTTTCTCTAGATTCATTAGTTTTTTTTTTTCAAGATTAAAGTGCACCAGCCTCAAGCTCATCACCTATTAAACTGCCAATATTTTAACCCAGAAATACCATTGCACTAAGTCAGGTTTGAGTATTTCGGAGTATGTCTAATTATTTCACTTAATATGCAAAATTTTGACTAAGGAAATATAAAATTCAGCCACAAGTAATCACAAAAGCATTAAATATCATATTTTTCTTCCTCACAAGTCTGAGGGTGAAGATTTACAATATACTGTAGTGTAGCCTTGTATTGATAATAGTACAGTGGTGCCTTGGCACTAATTGGTACCCAGAGACAGAATAAAAACCAAAATTCATGAGCAGCAAACATACATACATTTACTTATTTACTTATTATTTATTTATTTATTGCTGGAAACAGTAGTGAGTCAAGAGAAAATCAACACTGACAAATTCTAACTTGCATGTCAAATATCAAAAAAGAAATGAGTACCAGCACAAAATTTTTGTCTCAAAATGCACTGAGTGCCAAGTTCAAAAAAAAAAGTTTCAAAGCTGTCAAGCAGCAAGATATGACTGTCTGTAGATTTAGATGTGTTAACTTATTGTATATAAGTATTTACGACAGGTCATCTATATCTCTTGGAAATATGGGGACCAGTGAAAAATGGTGAAAATGTTCAAAGTATGTTCCATGCATACGTAAATCTGTCAAAATGAAACCTTTTAATCTGTTTAACCACTATACACTAATAAGAAAGATATGAGAGAAAAAGGATTTTTTATTTTTATTGTCCTTTTGTGATCTCTTAAGAAATACTCATATACATTTAAAAATTAGTGTTACAAAAAGATCTCATTCTTTCTACCTTTCAGAATCTTGCATTTTTAAAACGTTTAACTCTAAAGTGAAATGATCAAAATATGCACCTCCAAACACCTTAATTGAGGAGGTGTTCAAGCACTTAATCTCCCTTCAAAACCCAGTCAACTCTAAGAATGCTAGAAAGTATCATTTGCTGTCTTATCTGCCTTTCCAAATGCAATTATCCACGCAGTTGATTCACTCGCCAATTCCCACCCAATTGTTTTCATTTCCTAAAGTGCCTTGGCTCAGACTCCTCTAACATAGTAGCTACATGCAAGGCCGTAATATGGTTTTGCTCCTCTCACAACACCTTGTGGTAGCTCTTGTAACTTCTGTTGTATGGTGATAACAGCTTCATTTGTCATATGCCCACTGAAAAGAACTCAGTCTCTGTTCTCAGATTAGATGGGAGGACAGCCAAGAGCTTCCGATGCTCACTGTGGATGCTATGATAGAATATAAACCAGTAATGTGCAATGACAGATACAAAATGCCAGGGTGTACATTCCCAATACAGCTCTCACCTGGAGCAGAAAGTGTTTTGTTGCTGTTTTTGTTGTTTTGTTTTGTTTTCTTTTCTTTTTACCCTGAAGGTTAGTACTACTACATTTGGTTCACCTGGTTTGCAGTACAAAAAGCAAAGGTCACGGCTGGTGATTGCACACTAAAAATGAAGAGAGAACGTAGTTCTCCTGGAGAAGTCGGGGAAACTCAAAGTTCAGTTAAACCAGACACCTTTAGAACACTACCACATGGTGCCAGAAAGAAAAGCCATCTGCAGTGGCACTGATTCTGGGAGATCCTTAAGACTTGAACGTGGCATCTGTTGTCAAGGTGGTAAAGTTTCTCCTGATGATTCGTCACCTGCTCCGGTGCAGTTTATCCTATGTCCCTGAGATGCCCTGCTCTGTTTTGAACCTCAGGCTAGGAAACAGGGCTCTCTATTAATAATGCAAATTAAATAAAACTGAGGGCCAAAGCAATATAAAGCCTTTCTTTCTGACCTTTGAATGTACCCCGCAGTCAAGGAGTAGGGTCTTTCATGACTAGTCCTGAAAGCTATACATAAAACTTCCCTATAAGAATGGTTAGATGTAAATTGAGATTGTTAGTTCAGGGAAAATGTCCTGATCATAGCAAAATCTCCAGGCCCAGCAAACAGGCTGACATCCATAAAAGTCGATATATATTTGTTGATTAAATGAAAGAATAAAAAGCCGATTAAATACATGAAGAGCTTGAGTAATTTTTACCTTCTGCTTTAGGTTAATATTTTCTTTTAATAAGTAAATATAGTGGATAAAAATCTAGTCTATACAAGACATAAATAATATTACTAGAGGTGATAACCGATGAACTGTTAGATTTTTACAAGTATCTACATTGAGACAGCAAGACTTGCTTTACCACACATCAATGTGTTTTAGAAACATCTATTTATAATACACTATTTTTAAAAAAAATTAAGATTTGAAAAAAATATTCTTTGTGAAGTGATGTTTAAGTGGTTTTTTTGTCCTTGTTTTTTCTTTCAGGTAAGTAGAGAGTTATCTTCTGAAGTATTCTACAGAACTTGTACAGGTGGCAGTTCTCTTAGAAGAAAAAAGAAGGCAGAAATCCTTGAAATGGTAATATTTCAGCTGTTCTCTATACACAGAAGCACCTCGCATGGTTTCAGACTCTTTTGTGTGGTTATATCTGTTTATTCAATATAACCTGATATGGTTTAAACCTCAAAGACTGAGAATTGCGTGTTTTCACCTATCTGTATTTAACAGCTACTCGTATCCAATCTAAAGCTTCTGCAGCCTATCCTCAGCAGAAATTTCATTGTATATGAATTGCTTAAAATTGAAATTAATTCTAAATAGATTCTTTGTTAGCAGACATATACACAATTTAGACTGTAAGTATAAAAAATATATTTACACACATTTATATTTATAGCTGTTTTCTGTGTATATAATTCCAGTTTATAGTAGAAAGTCTACCAAATTTATGTAACCTTCACATGAGGATAGGAAGTTTGCCTACTTTATATGTTCTTCACATGATGATAAAAACAAAGGAAGTAGAAACGCCTAAATATTAAGTGGAAGGTTTAGGAAACTATATTATTGCATGAGATTTTAGAAATCTAATTTGATAAATGCACCAAGTGGTTCAAAGACTTACTTTATACATCAAAATTAAGGCACTCTCTCTCTTTCCAAAGGTGAAATCAGTTTTGATTAATTGTTAATATTTGGGAATTTTCTTTCCAAATAACCTTTCAATCTTAAATAAACTACTTATTTGCTGAGCAAGTACTTATAGTTGGCTTCTGTGAAAACATTAAAAATATCCAATACCTTCCTGCAAAGAATTGCAGCAATGCAATGCTAAGCAGTATTTTAATATTCTAATACATGATCAAGTTTTTGTATGCTAATTATAACATAAATAATGCAATTCAGTGGCATTTTTATAAAAATGTTTTTACCAAGTACGGATAAGAAGTAAAGTAATTTGAAACTAATTGAAAACGAATGATTTAGAGGCCGGGATTTAACTCAGTGGTATAACTGCCTACCTGGCAAGTGCTAGGTTGTGAGTTCAATCCCCAGTACCAAAAAAAAAAAAAAAAAAAACCAGAATGATTTTCATCATAGCTCAGCATGTTAGCAATAGGAAGGACATAGCATGTAAGATAAAAAATTTAGAATATTTTTGTTTTTTAAATAATAAGAAATATATCCATAAAGTTAAAGGCCTAAGGCATCATTCATACTGAGAAACTATGAAGTGGTTATTTGCTAGTATTTTAATTGAATTATCTATGTTTTTTTAAAAAAAAATGCCACTGCATTCTCAATAGTAAAATGTTTTGGATTTAGATAAAGAACAAAAAATATATATATAAGTAAGAAAAAAGTCATTAGGAAAATATATCCCGTTGTTCAGTCTGTTGATTATTGCTCAATTACAGGTTATATTTTTAAATTACATTTAATACAAAATAATGTGTAAGTGACTATACATTTAAAGGAACTGAAAACTAGTAAAGTAACTGCAAAGTTACAAAAGTGGCTGTTTTTCTTGTGGCCAGGACAGAGCACAGGGCAGTGGGCTGACTAGAATGATCAAATGCTTCCCTGGTATACTAGACATAAGGAGCCCCACATTAAGGAGCTCCTGGTACCTTATACAGAAATGAGATGGTACAAGTCTTCTACAGGACTTGTTTTATACCTTGGCCAATTTAGAAAACAATGTGAACCAAAATAAGGAAGAGAGAATCATGGAAAATATCCCTGAATGCAGAGAAGAGAACAAAAACATTGAACTTAAGAGTTCTTTGAATCGGAATCTGAAATTTCTTTTCATTTCCTAACCCACACTTACAGCCCACAGATGCTGTAAGGTTTTTCTCTCTTTTCCTCAGTCTATGAAAGTCACATACTGTCTATGTTTTTATTGTAGCTGGATGAAGATAATATAAAATTCCAAAGAAAAATCAGTTTAATATGAGAAACATATTTGACTTCTTAATTTCTTTAAAATTATGGTCTCAACTTATAAAGGTTCATTTCCAAAGGATTCAAAGAGTTCAACATATACATTCAATAACCATCCTGCCTTTTCATGATTCAAAGACTGATCATGCCAGTGTTGTAGCCTAGGCTGATTAAAGAACTTCTGCTTGGAAGAAGGTGATCCGCTGCATAAATCCAATCAATGAATTCAGTTCAAAAATATATTCAAAGCATTTGCACAACGTTGCACTTGCTAGACAAAAATAGGTCAGTAATGGTGAGCCTTTAAGAGCTTTAAATGATAGTAGTCACCTGTGGTTCACATGACATACATCCACTACCACTGAGATAGGTCAGTAAAATATGTATCCTGCCATCAAAACTTTACAGCAGAGGGCTCTTTGCTGACTTCTTTTGCTTGATAATCTGGTGGGTCAGCCTTTAGTTATTTAACTGATAACCACAGTTATCTCTTTATCATATAACTAATATCCACATTTGATGACTCTTTCCCAGACAAGTGAGAAAAGTCACTACTCCAGCACAAGAGAGTTTCCTTTGAAAGTCAGGTGGAACTGGATTTGACTGAACTAGGTCAGATGAGATTTTTATGTTACCAGTGTAGTTCCATATGGTATTTTGGCTTCTTTGCTAGCTTAGATAATCAGCTATTATAGTATTTGTTTCATGAGGGATGATAATCATGCCATGACATTTTTATGCTTCATTCAGTTATGATTTGAACAGCTTCATGCCACATATTGGTTTAGAGAGATTTAATGTTGCATTGCAGTATTATGGAAACAAGGTAGAGTAACACAGTAAATATACAGTTAAGAAGAGTGCTATCATATAGTCATTGTTATCTTAACATCTAGAATAAAGACTGTAATTTATATTGTAAGATTACAAAACCAAAAATTCATGGCGCTAGTTGATAGTTGATATAAAGTTATTTAGTCCTTGAGTTTCCAAAAAGTTTACTACTGGAGAAACATGAGGAAAAATGGTTTGTTTGAGTATGTATTTTAGAGAACAACAAGATCTTTGTTTTCTATTATTGTCTCAAATTCATTATGTGCTGATGTACTTCCTCATTTATTTTGTTTTTATTTATTTGGCTGGTAGTCTTATTTCAAGTAGATCTTGCACTGAAAATGGAGTTGCTGTTAGAGCTCACTGCATGTAGTAATAATTCTAGAACTAGTAAGAATGCATTGTTTCAAGCCAAAATGGTCTTCCTTAGAAATTGGAGTAATATTGTTCATGTATTTGAATCTAGCTAATTTACAGTCAACACATACTAATTTAGGAAAACATAGTTCCAGTATGTGAACATTTTTCAGTCTTTAATTTATGCCTCTGAAAATAGTCATCTCCTTCTTTGAAGTAAATAACTTCTTGAAGAAAGTGAAGTAGGGGAAAAACTAAGTTGATACAGTTAAAACGCTGTCAGTAGCATACAACACAGATACAATTTTCAAACAAAGAACTTCAATGCATCCAGCCCTATTAGCAGAGGATAAGATTCCTAACAGAGTGATTGGACATGCAAAAAGGGTCTGGATCCTAGATTTAAAGTCATTACAGTCTCCAACACAGCTGTTCAGCAAGTCTTTCAATCTAGATGAACATGAGAAAATTGAATGGTTCTGAAGGTGATTGGCTGGTGGGTATAACGCGACTTTCAATAAAGACAAAACTAATGAAATCACTATTGCATTGTTTAGTAAAACAATATGCATCCCATTTTGTATAGACATCAGATGTGCATAGAAATATAAATACACTAATATTTTAATAGAGCTAATGTACTCACAATTCCTTGGTTGAGGGAAGGCGTATGCATTCAATTCTGGATTATCCTTACTCATTGAGATGAAGGTATTCTCAAATTTATATTTTAACCTAAACTTATTTTAGCCTTATCACTCTTGAACTCTGAATTCTTCTGCCTCTAACATTTCCTTGAAATAATCCACTTCTGCGGCGTGTATGATAAATTTCTATCTTAGTTTTAAATGCTCCCTTTCTGTAAACTGGATTATAAACTCACACAAGGATTACACATTGAAGAATATTGCATATGTGAATATTAAATATGTGTCATTGTTGTTGTAAACAATTCAGTTGTTAAGGAGAAAAATAATAGTTTCATTCTTAATTTTATACCATATGAGAGGAGTTGGGACAAATACATATATATATAATGGAATTCAAATCAACCAATGAATATTAGTAGAAGACAATAGCCACAGACATGATTATTATTTTTATTCAATTTAACCCTATAACTTACAGATTTTAGAGGGAAAAACATATTTTAACTACTCATTTGGGATTCTTATTTGTTTCTTACTACAGGGTATAAATAAGAAATGTGTGTATTTACAAATTATCTATTTGCCCATCATTTTGATAAAGTAGTTAAATGTGTTTGTAGCATTATAAATCAAAATCCCAGGAAAGTGAAGTCAATGAGGTAGAGCTTTACCCATCATTATTAAAAATTTTCCTGATTAAACCACAATCACAGCCCAGCATGGTGGTGTACACCTATAATCCCAGCGCTCAGGGGTCTGAGAGAGGAGGATTGCCATGGGTTTTGAAGCCAGGCTTGGCTACATAGAGAGTTTGAGGTCATCCTGAATTATATAGCAAGACTCTGCCAAAAAGGAGAAGAAAGAAAGAAAGAAAGAAAGAAAGAAAGAAAGAAAGAAAGAAAGAAAGAAAGAAAGAAAGAGAGAAAGAAAGAGAAAGAAAGAAAAAAGAAAGAAAGAAAGAAAGAAAGAAAGAAAGAAAGAAAGAAAGAAAGAAAGAAAGAAAAGTAAAGAGAAAGCAAAAGCCAGAATCAGGTAAACAATGTGAAAAATGGAAACAGCTGTTTTACAGTTCAATGCCACCGTACTAAGGGAATAAATATTCCTTTGTTTTTTTTTATTAAGGGGACTTTATTCTAAGCAATAAGTGTAATTGGCTAATACATAACTCCAGGTGAATGCCTCAAGGAATTTGGCTTCAGGACGACTACTAATAACGGCAAATTGGACAGGACATTACCTTCTAGCCCAGGGACACACTAAAAATCAGCAAAAAGTATTGGATTCTTTTAAACTAAATTATAATTCTAAGTCTACACAAAAAAGCTTACTTACAAAGAAATAATAGAAACTAAGAAATCTTATATATTTGTAAAATGAATGTAGTGTTTATAATTCTGAGGATTACCAGATGTTTGTTTTATATCATCAGAAACAGTCTAAAAAATTATGAGTTATATGTTTAATAAGAAAATTATAAATTAGATATCAAACTTCTTTCAGAAAGTAATGAAAATTTAAGATATATTAACATTATCCAGAATAAAACAATTTAGACTGTTTTAGGAATATAAAAGTAAGTATGGAGCAAGGTATGGTAGTAGATGCTTTAATCCTAATCCTAAACAGAACTAAAGCTAAGGTAGGAAGATTATAAATTCAAGAGCAGCTTAGGCAGTTTAGGACTTAGTGAGCCTTTGTCTCAAAATTTTAAAAATTGCTGGGGAAGTAGTGCAGTTCAAAGACGCTGGGTTCACTCACTACTAGAAAAACAAAAGAGGATGATCCTTGTCTTTAAGAGATAGAGAACCTAATAGGTAACCAGATGCCTATATAATTGCAGTGCTAGATAAAGTCCCGTCAAGGCCCGCGTCAATACCTTGGAGGAGGATGTTTGCATGACCCTTGTCAAGAAAGGACTCCTGTGTTAGAAGAAAATGTGAGGTTCATAAGGCAAGAGATTATGGAAAACGTACAACAGTCACAGGAAAGAACACCACCTCTGTGTGTTTAACTGTTCAGTTTGACTAGCTCATAAATAAAATCCATAAAATGACTAGCATGTCCTACCCTATGTTTTAAAGCCTTTTTGTTTTCTATTCTTTTATTAATAGTATTCTTCTTGGGTTCTTCCAGTGGGAATGTGGTGGATAATTGAGAGATGCAGCTTGGTATATTCTTACATAGCCGCTCCGCAAATATTTAATTTCCTTATCCTTTCAGAAATAAGAGGAATGAAACAAGCTGTTGGTTCACACTTTCTGTGTCCACAGAAACTATGCTCTAGGTCCATACTCCCCAACAGACCTGTAAACTCTCAAGCTTCCCTAAAGCCTACCAAGTCAGTCTCTCACCGCCTTTTATTACTTTCATTTTGTCTTAAGAAAAATAATATTAGTAACTTTGCTATTTAATACCATGCTTTATACATGATCAACACAGTACTATGCAGTCTCCATAAAACTCCTTATAACCCACTTGAAAAACAGACAACCTCTTATAATATGCTTGAAGAAACACAGACACACAGGAGTTTAGTAACTTCTTATTCACCTAATGAGAAATTGTAAAGACGGTTTTTGAATCCAGGGAGACTGACTCAGGCGCTGCACTCTTAAACCTTATTCAGTACTGGCCACATGTCTAGTATGAATTTCATAAATATTTAACATACCTGCATTGTAAAAGACAAATGTGTGGATGTTTTATAGCTTAGAGCACTTCATGAATTTAGTACATTTTCAGTGTATTATTTCTTTTTTTCTCCAACTCAGATCTTTTGGCTGATAGCAAAACTCCACACATGAAAAACCTAACACAAAAGGTTTGAATTGATGAAGTTTTCACAAGGAAAAAATGCATAAGATTCAACCCTACATTTCTCAGTCCTAGCTTGCAGGTCTTTTCAGAGCAGTAAAATAGATACTGTTAGAATTATTGTTAAAACATTTGTAGGGAAGGAAAAACAGATTACGTTAGTGGCTCAAAGTCTGATTGAATTAGTGATGGTCTGTACACTAGAACTACATCTCTAAATAGTTGTTACATTCCATCCCTAAACCACATCACTGGAAAAGCTTAAGCAGATTTTGTGGCAGTTTATTTTTCCTTTAGTAATGATTTCAAGTAGGCTGTAAACTACCCTAATATTTCATTTAGCTCTGGTAAAGTATAAAGCTGGCTGCTCTACCTCATAAAAAATTAGATCAACAGCAGAAGTTTGTGGACAGTAGGATCTTTTAGAGTTATAGCTAATTATACACTCTTAGGAACAATATAAAGCACTATAGCACTTTGGTTTCCAAAGATAAATGTATCTACATACAGTTGGTGGTATGTAATAATGAGATGTCTGTTGTTTATTGTTAATATCATGAACTCAGTCTCATATTACCTCCTTCTTTCTTCCACTAAATACAATCCCTTGGGGGCTTCTAGAAAGACCACATACAAATTGGGGACATGTTCATCAAGTCCAAGCACTTAGAATTATATCATTTCAGGCAAATAATGAGCTTTTCTGGCTAGAGTTTTCTTCTTTTTAATGTGTCAGTAGTCATTGATTATTAGATATGTGATCCATGATATGTAATAAATATTGGCAGTCATAAATGCTCAACTAATATATATCATTATTGTCACTAGCACATGATGTATTCATTATTTATATATTTATTTACTTATATAAATCCATGCAAAAATTAAAACCATAGAAGTCATTGTTCACTTTTGTTTACTTCTTTTCCTTCCATAAAGCCCAAGCTAGTACAGTACTATTGTATGATCAAATTACCAGCGTGGATCCAGTCATGCCTAAGGGTGAAATTTAGGCTTGCCAGCCTTCCACGGAAGGACTCTATCAATTGTCTCTGCATAAGACCTTTAACTTCAATGAGTTTCACTTTTCTCACCTAAGATATGAATAGCAATGACATCAGTGATTTGTGATTAGTTTCTAAATTAGATGAGGGAGACATAAGAAATACGTAGAACAGTAGTAGGTCTGCAGTGTGGAGTGGTGACTTCTTCTTTTTGTCTTTCTATATACATGTGCATGATAAACCCTATTTCTTTATCCCCCTAATGCAAACACATCATAGGATTTTTATTTGCTGCCACATGAAAACAACTGAGTGACACCTCAAAGGTAGTCACATAGACTATACGGCAAAAAGAAACTCTAATAATGAAAATTTCAAGGAAAGAGATGCAGATTGGCTTTTGGCCACCTTCCAACTTGGACAATAGTTCTACTATACCAAAACAATATCCATTTGCTCTTCTTTCCACTCATTGAAATTAGATTATTGAGTTCTCTCTTCTGAAAATATACTTATTTTTCTTTCTACTGCCTTCACTTTTGCCATGACCATTCTTAAGTGGAACCTACCTACTCTAGGAAGGCATTGACAGTTATGCACACATCACACACAATTACACACCACTCAATTTTATGGCTACCTGAGCTTTGTATTTGAGGACAATTCTGAAAATGGCAGCCATAGCTGAAAAATTCCAAGCATCATTAACACTAGTTAGCCCATTCAAAAAGCCAGGGTAATAGTTATGGACCTTTATTTTTGGACAGTATGTCAGTCATCACATATATCTGAACTTCACCTGCCTCAGACAGCTTATGAGCTTTTCTAGTTTCCATCTACTCATCTATCAGAGACGGAAAATTCTGCTAACTGAGCTTTAAAAGACATATATTTAAGAAGTCAATAAAGTTCTGCATGAATACTTAGGAGACTTAATGTAGGTCTTTGGGGATAGATACTTTCAACTGCTCCAAGGCCTTTATCAGAGACTTCTGACACACTAGACCTTATGGATAAAATGGAATTTATTGAATTTTAATTGGTTAATGTCTACTTTGTGGGAACACAGAATGAAAATTTGGATACCAACAGAATTTAAATTAGAAGGTAAGTAGCACAAACTCAAGTCTATTTAAAATATAATTTAATACAAAAACATTCAGTTTACATTCATCTTTTCTATTGTACAGTTGAGAGGCAAAGGACCCAGCAGATAAGAATAATGAACAAAACAAATTACTAGTTTATTCTCAACTTGCAGTTAAAATAAACAGCTAATTGTTTATTTATTTGCCTAGCAGTTGCTGCCTTGATTGCAGGCCATTAGTGACCATTAATAAATGAAATTGTGTTTTCATTTCCTAAAGCAATTTTGAATTCCATAAATCTTAAATTTCTCATGAAAGATACTCAATATTACACATGGTTGATAAAAACAATATGGTCAAGGCCTATAAGAACTTTAGAAGTAACATGAAATCTTAGAACAAATACAACAAAGGGAAAATTCAAGGACTTTCTTATTTTGTTTTCTCTGATGGGAATATCTGTCTTCAAATGTTTGTTACTGCAGACATAAATTAAGAAAAATATTAAGGGGAAATTGGTCTTCACTGAGAATAGCAATAATAATTTATATGTAAATACATATTTTACATGGAATGTGTTAATTTTATTGCATTTCATCTAACTGGATGATTTTCTCATCTCATAAAATGGAAAACAGAGACCTAGAGAATTAAATAATTGTCCAGACAGGACTCTACTGAAATCTTGATTTCTCTAATTGGCCATGTGACCTAAAATACCTTAATTAGAATTCTGAGCCTTATTTTTATACCTTTTTTAGAAGGATTGTAAATATTTTATTTATCTCGCATACCAGGTGACAACATAAGCACACTTTATCCACTGAATTGATATGTTTTCCTTTTATTTTCCATTAAAGCATTTCTCCTAGTTTTAGAGAGATTCTAACATTTGTAAAAGGTATAAAAAACATTAAATTGTTTTGTAATGTTCAGTTGCCTTGATGAATAGAAACACCGATAGTGTTGAAAATTGTATTGAATTTATAGTAAATGTACCCCAGTAAATAAATACCTTACATTCAGAAAAACAATTTATGATTCATTATTTGAATCAAAGATAGTAGACTATGTCTGTCTTATGGAAAGGGAACTTGGAGAATGAAAATAACTCTCTTACAAGTGTTATAAAATCTTCATTCTAGTAATGAGCAGTGGCACTGTGTCATTTTGAGCAAGTTACTTGACTTCTCTGGGTTTCTCTGAGTTTCTTTTTATTCATATATAATAAGCAGAAACTCAATTAAATAACTTCTAGAGCATTTGGGGACCAAAGTTCCAAATCATGTTCAATAAAATAAGTTTGATGAAATATCGTCCTTTTTAATTAAGTTCATTTTAAAGAAGTCTTAGAATTATTGAATCTAGTATCCTTCCTTAGAAATTTACAGTGTACAGTAATGTATTAAAGGCTCTGAGTATCCAATAGTAAGGAAAATCTGATTAGCTTTATCTTTAACAAAAATTAACATTGATTAATTAATTAAACATTGTCTTAACTTTTTAAACAATAGAGCCCCTCTCTGTAGGGTGAGAAGAGGTTAAGAACTAAAAGCATTTTAATCTTTCAGTGAGAGGCATTAATAAAAATTTTTAAAACAGTTGTGTTTTAGTTTCTGAGACAAAATACCTGACACTCAAAATTTAGGAAGGAAAGGCTTATTTTACTCACGGTGTGTGGAGGTTTCAGACCATAATCAGCTGACTCCAAGTCAGGGTGGCATGGCAGTTCATGGCAGAAGACAGCAAAAGCAACAAGAGCAAAAAAGGGGGAAATCAAGCCTCTTTCCTCCCTTAAATAGCAAGCAGGCTACCCTCCCCACCATTGGTGCTGGACTCACACCAACTCTGTACCCTCCTCTTGCATGGAATGAGATTGTTTGCAAAATGAGGACCCTGGCCTTCTGCTAAGTTACTTAGTTAAACTTCTAAACTTTTCAAGCTGACACAATGTATCAACATTACAGAAGGTATTTATACTTTTTTAAAAAATCTGTGCTATATTTAGAAAATTAATGAAAATATGAAGCTATATGAGGGAAGAAATTTTCCCAGATGGAATATCTACATGCACACCTAAGTAGATTTGAGATTTAAGCATTCTCATCTCTTCAGATTCTCTACTGCTGAGAGCCACATTTTAAAAATAATTTGGTAACAGTGAGTATTTCCTAAAGTCATTGAAACTTGTTTTCCAAGAAGCCCTTCACTTATTACACCTGACAGCTTGGATAGCACAACAATGGTAGAGTGAAACCCAACTTTGAGTCCTGCCTGACCTTATTCCTGGGTAGAGGAAAGTAGTAAAACTTCTTAGAGAGCACAAACTCTCATTTATAAAGCAAAGATGCAATTATTAATCTCACATTGCTTCTTGTGAGGATTGGAAAGAGATACAACAATTCATGAAAATATAAAATTCAGAGAAAATGCAAAGAGCTGGTAACAGTCTTCTCGATAAGAATTTATAAAATTACTAAATATATTTTATCTCCTAAAGAAATAACCCTGGAAAATAAGAATTGTCATAAAATTCTAAGACTACAAGGACTGCAAACAACCTTACCCAAGACTTTATTTTTCAAATAAAATGTTGTAACACAGGGAATAAACTGAGTTTTGTCATACCAGCTAGCTGGCAAGAATAGATTGGGGGCTCTAACCTGATTCCTCGGACTCTAAATCTGCTTCTGTGTAGGTCGACCACACCACCCCAGTTCATGTGCCGTACCCCAGTGTACCTTCCCTTTCACAATTAACCAAATATTTGAAACAATTGCTCTCATTTAGAGAAAGTCACTGCCCTTGAGATTCTATTGCTTCACTTTTTGTTGTTATTATTTTTGAGGTATTAAATCCAGCATTTCATGCATACTAAGCAAATTCTCTACCACTGAAATATACCACAGCCCATACTTGTTTTTCTCTATTTTAAAATCGAGTTTCTTTGTCTCTATCATTAAACAAAGTTAACTCATGTCATTTTCTTTTCTAAAAATTTGCTTCTTGGCCAGTCCTTTTCTTATTGTCTGCTCTTTTTCTACTGTTTTCTGTGCCAAACTGATTGCCTACCCTGAACACTTTTTTCAATTACATAGTTTTTTCCACTAGCGAAAAACCAGAACGTGATGGATCCTGAAAGCAGATTCTAGCAGTGTTATTTATCTGCTATGTATATGGCATTTCCTTAATCTAGTTAGTTCTTTGGAATATAAAGATGTATGACTTCTAGTTGGTGGATAATTCAATTACAAATAAGTCACATAGAATTACCATTTCTCAACTAAAGTTCTAAGAATATATTTGTGGTACCTCAGGTTATTTCTCATGACTGCTAAGAGTAGAGAATGCAGCAATAAACATAAACTACAATTCCAGGGACTTGTGTTGATCTTAGAATATTTACATAATGTCAAAGTTTATGTTTATTACCATATATTATCATCAGAAATTATTTCTTCTAAATTCCAAATAAGAGATCTCCTAGACTTTTTGAAAAATCTTTGTTTTCCATGGAAATTTGTGATCAGATATATTCTTCCATTTTTAATACCTACTTAAAGACAAATCTCATTTTTCTCTCTAACAAAATAGCCAGCTCACAACACTTTTCTTCCAATGTAGAAATATAACCATTTTATACAGGGTCATATTTTAAATAATATATACAATATTTTAGTGTATAGCTCTTGAGAAATAGATAAAATTTCCCCATTGCCATGACTTATTTTATATTAACTTTAATAGGTTTCAAGGACTTACAAGTATAGCATATTAATACAAAGAAATACTATACAAATTATTAGTAAATTATATTCTGATTTCTAGTTCAGTACCAACTTAGCCAGGCTGCTTATATGAGGCAAATCATGTCTTTAAGCCATTCATAATGTACAAATAACATCTTTTTTTTTTTTTTCTTTGAACTGTGGATCGAACTCACGACCTTGCGCTTGCCAGTCAGGTGTTTATGCCACTGAGCTAATTCCCCCATACAAATGGCCAGGGATTTAGCTCAGCAGCACAAGCACTGCCTGGAAAGTGTGAGATCTTAAATTCCATCCCCCTGGTTCCAAAACAACAACAACAACAAACAATTGGAATACATAATGTACAAAAAGAGGCAACATACTTGCTTGAAGCCCACCTTCAACTTGTATTTATTTGTGATATCTATTGTGCAAACTAATTCTATGACTTATTGTATCATGGCAAGGTATAAACAAGTAACTTCAACAGTAAGAAAATAAAATACTTTCTTCTTCAAATGATTCCTGCTAACTCACTGATGCAAAATAAAATGTGTGTGTGTGTGTGTGTGTGTGTGTGTGTTTGTGTGTTTTACTGGGGATCAAACCCAGGCCCTTCATATTGAGATATAGCCATATATATTAAATTTTTTTGAGATATTGTTTGCTAAGTCAATAAGTTGTCTAGGCTTGGTGAAAGTATATGACCTTTTTGCCTCCAGAGCATTGGAATTTACAGGTGTGTACTACCATGTTTGGCCGAAAAAAAGTTTTAAAGTAACAAGTAATGTGATTTTGCTGAATTTTCAGATTGGGAAAAATAGCCATCAATAGTAATTCATATTTTCTTCCGAAGATAAATCTCAGACCTTGCCATCATTTTAGGTTAGATTATCTGCGAAACAGACTATAAAGCAAAACTTCTCCTTTAGGGTATTTGTTTGGTAGCATTCTCAGAACAACATCTATAAGGGTTGAAGAAAGAAGGATTGACAAAGGAAAACGTTAACTATGGATGAAGCAGCAACAAAGACTTTTCGCATTCCACTAGAATGACACACAGGTTTGTCCCATATGACGGAAGAGGCAGTAGGGGTACGCCGTAGCTATCTTCTTCCAATGACTTGATGTACTCTTTGAGAGATGGTACCATTTCAGCAGTTCAGCACTGAACTCCATGGCTGGCAGTATGGGCATTTAGAAGCAGGGCTAGCTAGACCAGGCTTGATGAGCGGGGGCTTGTGGTGCTGGACTCATGCATAAACTCCATTCCTGTACCCCATGCATGTACACATTTCACTATTTCTTGGTATGACTAATTCTCATTTTGCAGCTTCATTGGATCAAGAAATGCCTATTATATTAGTAAAGCATTCACCTGAATGCCTCTGGCCGTACCATGAAAGTGAGCCCTTGGGGACAGTACATAGTCCCCAACCATGGTTCCCCTGCTCTGCTTTCTGACTGCTATAAATTGAGCAGCTCGCTCTGCCATTCACTTACCTCACCATGATATTTCTATCTTGGGGAATGAAATCCCTCAATCATGAGCCATTTTAAATCCTTTGAACCTCTTTCGAATTGTGGGTGTTAAGTATTGTGTCCTAGTGACAGGAAAGCTGATGAAGAGAGGAGGACTAATTTCAGTTCATGGCCTTAATCTGTTGCACAATCTCATCTATTGGCTTAATCCCTCAGTCACTCTACTTAACCCCTTTATTCATGCCTTTTGGTTGGTAACTGCTGTTTAGTAAGCATCAATATGTGACTCAAGATTCTTAATACTTCATGGACTTTCAAGATTTCACGCATGTACTTCTCAAAACATTCTTGGACTCTCTCTGTCAGTACCCTTCCTAGCCCCTGGCCAGAAAGATGACACATTCACTACTTCCTTTGCATTCCATTATATTTTCATTTCAGGACAACTTTTTTAAAAACCAGAATCAATGTACTAGTCAAATCTTTACCAAGAGAATTTGCCTTACCTTTGTCTTTTAGATTCACCCTGATGGAACTGTATTGAACAGTAGTCCAGCCTCAGCTTGCACATAGATACTGAGATGTCCCATCTGTGAACCAGCTCAGACTCTGTCCTATTTTGCCAGTTGGTCATACAAGACTTTCTGTCCTCAATATCCATATTATACTTACCCATAAGTGTAAACTGAGGAAAAAATGGATGGCATACATCTAGACCACCTATTTATGTAGCTTAGCCAGGTTTATGCTGATACTAGATTGCTCATGTCAAGCATTTGATGAATTACTGTGGAGCTCATTTACCTACGATTGCTTGGTGATTCTGACAGAACTCAACTTATAATGGGCACCTCTGGCCTAATTTATTGGTCACTTGAAAACCTACCCACAGGAGCTCTACTTCTATAAGAGATCAAAAGTAATTTGTCTAATGCTGTTCAGTTCTTTGCTGATAACAATACCTTGTTTTAGAAGTGGTAGTGTCTATAGCAGCTGCTTCTATTGAGGCTTGTCATAAACCTAAGTGTCTCTTCTCATGAGCAATACTTCTAATACCATTGAATCTGATGTTACATGTGGATCAAGTGCAACACTGAAAGCAATGAAGTCTAGATCTGCTATAGAGCCCTTGCCTGTCTAGGTTCTTCTCATAGTTAGCTGTGTTCCACATCATTCAGTAAATGGGGCAACTTTAATAATCTGCTGCCTGAAACCAAGGAAGTCTAGCTGTCACATACTTCTTTCTTAGTAGAGAGAGGTCCAAAATGCCCTTATATATCTTTTTCTTTGGAATGGATGTGCTGGCACTCCCAAGATGATTGGATCTCCTCTGGTATGGAATACCTAACAAACCTTTGTAGTTCATATATCTTATCAAATCCTCCAGCAATTTTTATTATTGAGCCCATTTTGAATAACTTTCTCAAAACAAGATGTTGGATGAATATCATCTCTGGAATGACTCAGTGATTTGTCCCTTTGAAGTAACTGAAGGTGGAAGATGTAACTAGCCTTCTGGCAAACTATAATCCTCTTTTCTTTGTTACACAATTATGAAGTACTCATGACTCGTTTCTTATATGAATAGAAAAGATATTTTCCTCCAATCAATGGCAGTATATGTTGTGCCTGAAATCATGAAATTATGCTTTACATTTTGCACATTACGATGCATAGTAGAAGATACTATGTGGTTGTTTTGGTGATTTACTGTCACAATTTATAATCATTGTTTTTGTAGCAGCCAACTGGTGAATAAATGGGAATATTATGGGAATCAGCAACATTTCATACTTTTTGGCTATGCCTAATTCCATTATTGTTCCCATTAAATAATATTGGTTTTGATTATCAATTTTGACTGATGTAGGAACAGTTTCAGAAAGTTCTCTATGGCTTTCTCCAATTTAATATCATTTAGTTCAGGTCAAGGAATGTATCTGGATATCCTGCCAATTTTCCTCCAACTAAGACAGAGTATGTCCACTTCACCTATTTAGAGTGGACTCAGGGTGAGCTTATGTTAGCCAGAACTCTATGTAATATCTGCACCACATATGCCCCCACTCTAACCCAAGGGCTACTATGAAGCTTACAGTCAATGGCTAATGTCAACTCAATCCTTTGTCCAAGAGTCTTAAATATATGAGTTTTCCTGTTTCACCAGAAACTCAATAAATGGGTCAGAACAGATTACTCAAGTGTAAATGGCTACACACCATAGATAAAAGCTGGGATATATGATCCCTGTTGATGGGGGAAACAATCTGTCCCTCCGTCATTGGGAACCACTCTAAGGACTGCCTTCAATCCAAAAAGTGGGCTTTTCATAGTGACTTTTAATTTGACACTAGTTCTAACCATACATTCTTGATGTTTACTTTTATTTTTGGGTGGGAGGAGGGGTTATATAATTCAAGGGAAAGTTTACTAAAGTTTGATGTATCTTGTACCTGGGACCACTGTAGTCTATTAATAATGTTACAAGAACTGCACATACTATATTGTAATGGTTAATTACTTCTGCTGTTATTTTAAAATCTCACCATCTTTTTATCAGAAAGTCAAATTCATTAATATAAGGTCCTGTCATCATCCCTCCTACAGAGAATGTTCACCATTATTATTATTAATTCTATACTTTTCTGACCAGCAAATTCTTAAGTAAAGAAAACATTATAGGACCTCCCATAGAGTATAGTTATCTGGTAAGTTTTCTGACTCTTGTTACTGTATCTACTCTTGTATCCACATTTTCCAAGCCTTTCTACCATTTACCATGAAGGATTTGGTGCTTATACCTTATTTTTACAGATTATTACTTTAAGCCTCTGAATTTATCCTAGGAACATATTCCAGGGTATTGCTAGAGTGTTAATTTTGTAGTATATTAATAAAGTTTCTCTTTCTATCATTCATTTCTGATTTTATCTTTCATTATTCTTGATCAGTACCTTCAGGATCTTTTTTTTTTTTTTTTGCATATACTATTTCACTGGATACAACCCCAATTCCAGCCATCATGTTAGCTAGGCTGCAAATCCCTTAGGTGTGTCATCCCTTTATTTCCATTATTAGATCTATATTTTACTGGGCAGATTATGTGGAAAACTGATCCTAGTTATTTGTTTGCTATGCAGAAGGGTAAACAGTAAAGTTTTTGTCTCACAATATGCAGTATGGCAGCCTCTGTCTTATCTTCAAATCACTGATTACCGGGTGAGCACTGTTTTCTTTATTCTGTCACTTGAACCCAAGGCCTTTGGTATGCCAACTCAGCTGTTGACCACTCAACCACAACAAAGGTGCAAACACTAACATTTAACAAGTTAGAAGCAGGCATCGTCTAGGTATTTAGAGTGCTTAAAGAAGCTGAAAATTCAGTATTTTTTATTGTATCGAACTTATGTTGCCACTCTTAGTCCCAAAGTGCTAGTCTTGATCTTGGTAGATTTTCTAGCACCTGAAATTTAACTTTCTGTAAAAGTAATGCTATTCTTACAGTTATGCCATGGGTCTAATCCTCAATTTTCTCTGTCCTTAGCTATAGGAGAAGAGAGTTTACATATGACCAAGAGAACTCTGGTGCTCTTACTTTGCTTTTACTTGATAATTTAAAATTCTCTTTCTTGCAGGCACTGAGAGTTCTCAGCAGTACTTACCTGGCTTCAAAGTTTTTATAGTTATGATTTCCCTTCATAAGCACTTAGGTAGTTACTTTTGCACTGATAGAATTTTTAGCAAGTGTATTGCAGCCCTGTACTGGTGCTCCATCTACCACTAGAGTAGGGGGAATTATTGTTAGCAAACCAGTAAATAACACAATAGTCTTGTTTTAAATTTTTCCCTAGATTCATATGTTTGGTTAATAGCATTAGGTCAGGTTTCCTGAGAAGGAGACTCTGAGACAGAAAGTCACCTACAGAGGTTTTCAGGAGAGCAATTGGAATAAAGACCTGTGTGGGTCTGAGACACAGATCCAGGCAGAAGGTGAAGGGTAAGGGTAATAGGAGGCAGCAGAGACTTTAGTCAATATAAGGAGCTAGGATGATGCTTTTATCCTTTCTGATACGAGGAGACGAGGTCTTCATATTTTCACATTCACTAATGATTGGGAGCGAGTTCTTATCCTAAAAAGGAATAGAACCTTGGGCGAATGGCTTTCCTTGACCTAATGGCAGCTATTGATGAGGGACCCAGATAGGGGGCATCAGCAGCCGTACTGCAGACATCAGGGTAGTGAGTACTGTGGTCCTAAAGAGTTCCCTGAGAAGTTCTCTGCAAGGGTCCTTATGCTGCCTGAAAAGTGCTACTTTAGGCATTTTAAATATGCATCACTCTATGAATTTTTGTATATTTCTTCATAGCACAAGATTACTGGCCAACCCAGGAAACTACTGCAAATGGACACATTTCTAAATAAAACCACCTCTTCTTTCTATGCCCAGCACATACATGAATACTTTTTAACCTATTACAGCTTTTCAGCTATTTTCCGAGTGTTCTGACATTACCCAAATAGCAGGCTTTAGGAATTAAACAGCATGGCTCAAAGGGAATGGATGTGGTTTTACACTGTAGGAATTTTGCTAGCTTGCAACTCCCTGATGCTTCAAAAGTACTTTAGTGTACAGCTTTGCTGCAAAATATTGACTCTAAAACCCCTCTGTTTTGGAACAGATCCACTCAGAGAAAAGCTCTTGAACTTCAGTTCCTTTCTTAACAATGAAACAAGGGTTATATTATAATGAGTTCTGTGGTGGTACTGATCTGAGTGTATTCAAGGTGGAAATTTAGAGGAGTAATGCCTAAGGATATAAGATAGCATTTTGAATTTGATAGAAAAGCCATTTATCTAATGTTAAAGTGATTAAATTATGACATTACTATAAGAAATATTTGTTTGCAGGAGTCCTGTTTCACTGCATGACGTTATAGAGGAATACTATTGAATTAACCAATGATTTATAGCTTCTAGACCAATTTTCTTTTTGCTTTCTTTTTTAAATTTTATTTTAAAGATAATAAAACCCAACCAAAAAAACCCCAGAATAAATCCAGTCAAAACAAAGCAGTGAAATTAGCACAGAACTTCAAAGCCAGATAACAGGAAAATAATAAATGGCTACCATAGTATAGCTTGCAGTCTTTGTAATAGTTGTCCATACCATCAATTACAGCCAAATCAAAGCAAAACAAAACACAATAAAACCAATCAAAACAGATCACTGAATAAAGTAAAACAATTAATTGGAACAAAACGAAACAGTGAGAACAATATTGTATTTCAAAAAACAAGACAGATATTTCCCATGTTTGTTATATTGTATACTGTTACCCTCTAAATAGATACCCAGACCACCAGACCCAGGCCTGAAAAATCAATCAAACAACACAAGCATCCAGCTGCTCTTTGTAACTCAGTTGCTATCAACTCAGCCCAACCGTCGCTGCTTAGGGGAAGGAGGGGGCTTCTCAGTCAGCACACTGGTAGGCTCCTGGGAGACCCTATCTGACTTTTCTCTTCCTGGCCCCCCATGGCTTGCATGGCTCACTGAAAGGCTGGCGAGGTGGCTTGTAGGTTGGCTCCTCCCAGTCCCAGCATGGATTATTCTCAGAAGGCTATGACTTTTCTCCTCCTGGGGCCCGTGTGGCTTCCAATTTTCCTTTTTCTTACACTAACAAAGTAACATAAACAAAATCCCACACTCAATTGCAAAGATTTAAGATTTAAATAGTGAGGTGTCTGTATTTCCAAGTTCCAATTTCTCCACACCATTTATTAATATAACTGGCAGAAAATACAGTTCATACTTCCAATCTGAGTCCCTGTGTTTTCATGTCTGTCACTATTTAACAATTTATTCAATAAACAAGGCCCAAGTCTTCAATATTTATTCATTTACTATAGATTAGTATTTAAATCCTCAGAGCTAAAATGTAAGAACACAAACTCATACTGAAAAGCTAGCATTTACTTCCAACCTAGATTTCCTGTACTGTTCCCTCTTCAGTATATGAGGTGACTATTGCACATAACATATAATGATTCTTTAATATATGCAATGACCATCACTGTTATCATCAATTACATTCTGTGACACAATTTATACAATCCGAATTCTCAAATATGTGTATTATACATGTGTAGACATTATATATTCTCATATATAGATGTATTGGTAAGCTTTATTTATCACTGGGCCAAAATACCTGACACCATAACTTAAAGGAGGAACTTATTTTGGCTAACACTTGCTAGGGGTTCAGTCTATGGTTAGCTGGTACCAGGGAGATATAGTACAGCAGAAAGTCATGGCAGAAAAAAATCTACCTAATTCATGGTATCCAGGAAGCAGAGAGCAAGTAAAGAGACCCAAAATGGATCAGGATAGATGGGCGGTACATTTCCTTGGCATGCTTCTACCAAAGAGATCCCGTCTCCTAACTTATAGCCCATTCATCTATAAACTCTTCAGTGTTTTCTCATTGATGAGGACAGTGCCCTCACAATCTGATCACATCTCCAGAAGCCCCTTAATGCAGTCAGGTTCACAATCAAGATTAGTAACACAATGATGATTTGTTGCTCTGTGAAAACAAGATTTTCTCCTCTTAATCTAGCTCTTAGTCACTTCTCTTATCACTGAGACACAATACCTGACACTCACAACTTAAAGAAGGAAAGATTTATTCTGGTTCTTACTTTGTAGAGATTCTGATCCATAATCATTTGGCTCCAAGACAGAGAGCCATGGCAGGAGAAGGGCAAGTGACCAAGGAAAAACCTACCATGGATTGGGGGACAGGAATGAGAAAGAGCATCAAGGGAGAATCTGGGAAGGGAGACAAACCCTTCTAGGCCATCTTCCCAAACACCCACCTTTCCAGGCAATCACTGTCTGCTAACCACTAGTGAGCTATGAGTCCTAATAATCCAGTCATCTTCCAAAAGGCCCACTTAAGAGCACATGAGGTTCTTGGGGGACATCTAGATACACAGCATAATAATCTGTCATTCAAAAGTCATTATCACTGTTGAAAATTACCCACTACCCTGCATTAATCATATACACACTAAATGACAATGGCACTACATGATGTTTTAATATGTTAGGGTTTGAAGGCCTCTCTCTTGCCTATACTAGCCTCTATGTGGCTGGCTGAAGTCCACTGCCTTCCTTGAAGCACACTTGCATCCTATTTCCAGAAAATCTTTTATTTCTCATTGTTCCTTTGGCCACACTGACACGTCTGGTCCTTGAGGAGCAGCTGTCTGTGCTGGCCTTGATGCTGAAGGTGTGAGCTTATTAAGCAGCTATGGGCAAGATCTTAACCAACTCTGTGCTTCTGCAGTACACAAATGGGAAATGCAGTGGAGGCAAACGCGTCAGTAGGAGTGGGTAGGATAGGAGCAACTCCAGCGTTTTTTTTGTGTGTAATATTATACACATACCTAGGAGTATTAGGCAAATACAGGATCAGATAATTAAATAATTAGCCGCATTTAATAATTAGGTCGACGTTCAATGTTTCTGGAGGAAAAACACTAGAGAGCAAAGTATGTTGAAGCCATGCTGGCCCTGACACAGGCTGAGACAGAGGGAGTGAGATTTCTCTTAGAAGGCACGTGGAGGTGCTTCATCTCAAGTAGCAGCCAGAGGCTACGTTTTCATCCTGAGACAAGGTCTGTCTCATATGCTTGCCAAAGCAGGCCAGAAAAGATGGGAACTGACTACTGCTTGACACCTCTTGGGTCCCTGGTATACTTTAGAGGTTATAGAAAGTGTCAACATCTTAATGGAGGGTATTTATATAGGACCAAAAAGTCTGACTGAAACCTTGGAAAGTTTCTCTTTAAAACTTAAGTGAGTGAGAATGAATATACTCGTCTCTTCTATTCAGCATTATTTTGGAAGTTCTGGGCAGCACAGCAAGATAAGGAAAAAGCTAAAAATCCATGATTAGAATGGTTGCATAGTTCATTGCCCACAACCCCATAATATCTTTGATTATTTGCATGTTATCTGTATATATAAAATAATAGAATAAATAAGAGCAAGTTTAATAAGTCTACTGAGTAAAAACTCAATATATAAAAAGAATATTCATATATAAACAGAAACAGAAAATGTGATTATTTTCTGAGACAATGTATATTAACTGTAGAAAATAATGTTATATACGAAAAAAATTCAAACTGAAGTTGTATTAAACTGATTAAAAATACTTCAAAGCATTTATTAAAAGTTATGAAGGAAACAAATAAACATACAGCAATAGTATATTTCTTCATTAATGGAAAAACACATATATGGTAAACTAGATTCAATATAGTAATTCTAATCAAATGTCAACAAGGGTTTTAAAAAATTTGGTACACTATATTTAAAACTGTGAAGGTCCTTAGTCTAAGATCTCACACACAAATGAGATCATATAGCATTCATTTCTCTTTTTCAAATTTGTAAAATTCAGAGTAGAATGATGATTGTCAGCACCTAATAATGGTAAAAATGAAATATTACTTAAAGGGTACAAGGTTTCACCTACATAGGAAAGTACACGATGGGAATGAAATATATAGACTGACCTCTACAGTGAACAATAATCTATTGTATACAGGAAATTTTATCAGAGAATAGATCTTATCTGTCTCACTACACACACACACACACACACACACAAACAGTAACTCAGTGATATGTTAATTCTCCTAATTGTAATAATCCTTTCAAATGTTTATATACATCCACCAGACAACACATGGTATACTTTAAATTTATATAAATTTTCACAAATTAGAGCTCAGTAAAGCTAGGAAAGATCTAAAAGTACAAAAGTTCAGAATAGCTTATGCAATTTCATAAGAATCAAATGGAATTTTGGGGAAAGCAGCTTTTTCTTCCATATGTCAAGACTTATCATAAAACTATTATTATTAATACAAAGTGGCATTAGTGATGGACACATTACAGACTAGATTCATATTTTTAATTCTCTTTCAACTAGACGTGGAAATTTAGTATATGAGGTGATAATTTTTAGCTAAAAACTTAATGAAGGGTTTTTAACAAGTGCTAAGGAAACAATTGGCTATATGAAAAATAGTAAAGTTAGTTCTTTTTTCTTCATACCATACAGTAATGTAAATTACAGATTATCAAAAACAAAATCTAAAAATAAATATTTAATAATTTTTGAAAATACTTTTTTCTTAATACAGGAGAATTTTTGAAATGAGGCACACAAATTTCAAAGATTAAGCATAATTTTGATGTATTTTATTCACCTCAAAGTATTAATATAATACATAGAAACCATCTTACTCTAGAGAGAATAGCTATCATCAGAAAACCAAACAATAACAAGTGGTGGCTTGGTTGTGGGGATAGAGGAACTCTTCTGCATTGCTGGTAGGGCTGTAAACTAGTACAGTCACTATAGAAACTAACATAGACTCTTCAAAAAACTAAAATTAGAAATTTCATTCAATCTAGCTATTCCCCTTCTAGGTGTCTTCCCAAAAGAGTTACAGACATATCACAGTGATACATGCATACCCACGATTACAGCAGCACAATTCATACTACCTAAATATTGGAAGCAGCCTACACGTCTATTAACAGATGAATGGAGAAAGAATGGGTACTGCTTTGTCATAAAAGATAAATTTGTGTCATTTGTAGAAAGATTGATATAGTTTGAGACCATAATTCTAGGTGAAATAAATCAAACACACAAGTTTAAATACTCTGGTTCCTCTTATGTGAGAATCCAAAGCATAAATAAATTAAAGAACAAAATAAAAGATAATAAAAAGGAAGACAGATATTTTATAAAAGGGAAGGAGATCAAGAGATGCAGAGAAAGTAGATGGAAAGGAAGGGCACAGTGATAAAAAAAATTAAGAATTAATATGTATTATGTGGATGTACCAACTCCACATGATAATCATTATGTACTGCATACATGCTCTCCCTTGGAAAAAAAAATAATAAAGAAGCACCATGCACAAAGTTAAAATACAAGCTATAGCATTTGAGAACATGTTGGCAATTGTGCATAACCACAAAGCAATATTGACAGTCTACAGAAATAGTTGGTACAAATCAGTACAAAAGCAGCAAATAAATAAGTTGGAAGAGGAATAAATGTTATGAATAAATTATTTGGGACCAGGAAACTAGAAGGTGATGCTAACCTTGACCGGAGAAACTTAAGGTAGAACACTGAGATATCTAACATTTCTCACCATAAGTAAGGGAGATAATTTAAAAGTCTAACAATACCAAGTGTTGATAATAATGGAAATATATATATATATATATATATATATATATATATATGTAATATAAATGTATATTATATATACACTATATATATATACATTATACACACATTATATAGATACATTATATACACACTATATATCTATATCTATATATATGAGAGTTCTTGGTTACAATCACATTTGATAGTGATTTGATAATTTAATAAAATGATTAATGTGTATCCTAAATCTTCTAAAGCACAGAAAATTATTTCTGGATATAGTTACATAGGTAGAGAAACACTCTCAAACATGGATAAAGAAACAGGTAGATTACATTGCATTTTACACTGCTCATTTTAGCAGAAAATTCTGACTGACCTAAATGTCTATCAGTATGGGAGTGGATAAATCAGTTGTGGCACATGCATATGGTGCAATACTGTGCAACTGTTAAAATAAGCAAACTAGAGCATTAGGTATCAACATCTGAAAAACAAGTAGCTGAATAATTTGATAGGAATTAGGTTACTTTGGTAGGACTGCCATAACAAATTACTGCATATGGAGTAGTTTCAAACAACAGAAGTTAAATTTCTAAAGAGCTAAATTCTAGAAGTCTAAGACCAAAGAGTGATCAGGTTTATTTTTCTAAGGCCTCTCTCCCTGGTTTGCAGGTCACTCTGTGAAAATATCCAACACACAGAATTAAAGAAGGAAATGTGTATTTAGCTCACCGTTTGTGGAGGTTTCAGTACATAATCAGCTGGCTCCAAGGCAGGATGGCATGGCACAGGGGAAACACTCCAAGATGACAGAGGACAGTAAAAGCAACAAGAGCAAATGTGAGGGGAACAAGCCTCTTCTCCTGCATTATACTGTAAGCAGGCTACCACCCCATCAGAGCAGGTGTAGCAATCATGAAATCTCCATTCCTCCTCTTGCACAGGATGAAGATATTTACAAAATAAGGACCCTAACTCCGTGCTGAGTAGCTTAGTTAAATTTCTAAACCTCTCAAGTTGACACAGTGTATCAACCATCACATTCTACCTTCTCTGTGTACTTGCACTCAGACTTTTACCTTGTGTGCACACCTTTGGTGTCTCTTTGTATGTTCTAATTTTGCTTTCTTATGAGAACATCAGTCTGAGTGGGTCATGCTTTTTCTTAACATTCTAAATTTACAACCTCTTTAAACATCCTGTCTCTAATTGAAGTCACTCTACTGTGATACATGGAATTTAGGATGGGGGGGCATGCACATCTCAGTTTATAATATTGAACCACAGAAAGTATTCAAAGACAGATTTTTTTTTTTTGCCAGAAACTATATTGCAAGAATATAGGTTGATGGTTATATCTCAGGCAGGAAAGGGAAAATATAATCCATAACCCATATTTACAGCTCCTTTCTTTCAAAAAAGATCTGAGGCTAGTGGCAACATATGTAAAACTAAATGAGACCTGCAGATGCATTTATATTATTCACTGAAGTTTTTAAAAATTTTGATTAGAAAACTGAAAGATACCAGTAGGTTTACCCACACAGAAACTGTAGAGCTGTGATTGAAGAAGAAAGAAACAGACTTTGTCTTCTCAGTGACATTACAAGATTTGATTCCCCTCCATGCACCCCCAGATGTAAATAGAGCTAATTACTCTAAGGGACCAAAGGCAGCATCGTCACCCGGAGGATGAGTGACAACATTCCTCAGATTTTGTTAGGTTCTGAATCTCTATCTTCTACTCTTTACTGAGAAAAAAAAAATGTTCAAATTATTTTTTTAAAAAATTAAAAATATGAGTCCCAGGTCCTGAACGCACATGGGTTGAATCTCAGTACACAGGGATGCCTCGGAACGTCGCTCCCAGGAGGTAAGACCATGCCCTGCATATGAAATCACCCCAGGATAGAGGAGAGGTCCCAGCAGGCCTAATCGGGCCACACCTAGTGAACTCCAAGCAGCTAGCAGGGGTCAGAATTCAGTCCGGGCCCTGAACACACAAGGATTAAATCCCAATGCACAGGGAAGCCTTGGAAAGACACTCTCAGGTGGTAAGACCATGCGCTGCATCTGAAATCACCCAAGAATGCACAGAAGTCCCCACAGGCCTAACTGCCCCATGCTCAGCAAACTCCAAGAAGCTAGCAGTTGCCTACAATCTACCCCAGGAGCCAAAAGTGGGCCAGGTGATTCCCAAAACATGGGAGAAGCTTTGAAACATCGCTGGAAACCCAGAAATATAGGAAAATTACAAAACGAAAGAGCAAAATGCAATCTCAAACTTCCAGCCCAACCCAAGCAAGCCTAGAAGACATGGACACAGAAGAAAATATAAGCCATACACTGAAATCCTGAAATAATAAGAACTGAAGTAAAGAAACAACTCTGGGAAGCTATAAAATAACTCAAATCAGAAATAGTCTCCCAGGTAAAAGAAGAAATGATAAATGTAATGAAAGAAATGCTGAACACTTCTAAAGAAGGCTTAGTTAAAAAATTAGAGGAACAATGCAAAAAGATGGAAACTCTGAATGAACAATATAAGAAACAAACAATGCATGAAGCAGATTCAAAGAGATATACAGAAAATCAAAAATTCCATCAAAAGTTGGAAAAACTGCCTAAACAAAAGTGAAGATAGAATTTCATACCTTGAAGACAAGATTGCAGCTAATGAACAGGAAAGGGAAGGTCTTTTAAAAATAACAAGGAACTAGGAAATAACAATTCAACAACTGCAAGATGATACAAAGAAAAACAACATAAGATTGATAGGTATAAATAAAAAGGAAGGTGACAACACAAATGATATCAAGAAGCTATTTTTAGAAGTAATAGCTAAAAATTTCCCAAGCGTGAGAATGAAACTGACATACATGTCAGTGAAGCATTAGGAAATGCAAATAGCCATAACCAAAGTAAAACTATGCCCTGATATATAATAATCAACATCCCAGAAATCCAACACAAGAACAAAATATTAAAAGCTTCTAGAGAGAAGAGATGGATCACCTATAAAGGAAAGCCTATTAGAATCATAGCAGACTTCTTAACACAAATAATGAAGTCAAGAAGAGCATGGAGTGAAGTATTTCAGATCCTAAAAGAAAACGACTTCCAACCCAGACTGATGTACCCTGCAAAACTGTCCTTCAAAATGGATGGAGAAATAAGATACTTCCACGACCAAGAACAGCTGAAGAACTTCATGACCATCAAATCAACCCTGCAAAGAATACTGAAAAACATTCTAGACAGACATAGGGAAAAACCACTAAGCAAGGCAAACAAACAGAATGGAAAGGTAAACAATCAATAGCAGAAATATAACCTGTCAAAAGTAAACCAATATATATATATGTTATAACCATTAATGTAAATGGCCTCCATTCACCAATTAAAAAATTAAAAATACAAATAATTAAGGAAATTTAAGTTTTAATGTGATGAAGTATTGTCAAAGTTTAATATTGGTGTTTTAGGTTTTGATTAGGGAGAGAACTTGGAAAGCACAAAGGGACATTGTGTTTATAGAAAAATAAGGTTGAAAGTTTTGAGTCTGAAAGTGAAGAAGGAAAGTTGAGGATATCAGAAAAATGGTAAATTTCACAGCTAATTCCTATTGCTTTGATTCTATGTGCCTATACGCAGAAAAATGGAAAGTGTATAATCACTTTTGGAGTTCAGTGTGGTGACATAAGCAAGTATCATCCTGAGAACCTGACTCAAGACTGACCATAACCCTGGACAAGCTGTGTCCTTTAGCATAGCATCACCAAGAGCATACTTTCAAGGGCATCCTGTGCCAGCACTATCCTTTAGGGAGCTCTGCAGACCAGCATAGTTAATTACAATAACATCCAAGAAAATTATATTAGCTCAACATGACCTAGTAAGATGAATATCTCTCTTTCTTAGTCACAGAGGAATGTTAATGGTATTTTTATTAACTTGTGACCTGTGATCTGTTGACTGCTATTAGAATATAGATTGTATGCATACACCAGGTCAGGTATTGCAGATATGACTATGGAACAATTACTTGGCAGCCACTGGACTTCTGTTTATTGTTGGCATAAAGAATTTGTAAGACTTGAAACTGCTTTTTGGAGTTCTACAAGAGAAAACATTTGAGACCAAAGTTGAGGCTGATTCTATGTCTTTTTGTAATTTGTGATTCCTATGATTAGGGTGATAAAAGAAGGCAGATTTTCAAAGGTAAAGAAACTACAAAGAACAGACAAAGATCAAAGTTTTTGGTAGCTCAAATGTGAAAACTTTCTTCATTGGCATTGTTGCAATTGAAAATATATGCTGTTTTTTAGAGCTCCTACTGTTGTAGGTATCTCTAATAACAAGAGACTATATTTTGACCTACTACTTCAGCAATGGGAAAATTCTCTTTTGCAATTATGTGCAATGTGATATGAAATATAGCATTAAGTACTTTAGTCATGCTCTTTAGAGTCACATATTAATGGTAATGCCATCTAGGTTGCCAAAATGTCTTTGGAGTTGATATCTAAGTATGCTGATTTAAATTTTGTGAAGTGCGTTATTTATTCTGCAAAGTGCATTACTTATAATCATAGCCATTCTACTCCTTAGTTGAAGCAGAGTTTATGCAACCCCTTTTAAACTGCTGCCTTTGCATGTGGGGTGAGGTCTGGAAGGACAAATGATAACATTAACACAGTAAATTACAGTATTGGCTGACTTGACTTGAAACAGAAAATACTATATCTGAAATTGTACCAGTTTAATTTGGAAGTTGTAAATTATTTAAATAAAAATAATAACCAATACTTCCCCATTTTCATTCCAACTAAATGTTTGAGCTCTCAGTGGTAGAGTCAGTTCCACATGAACTTTGGACAGTCTGAACTTTTCACATGGAACTATTTTAGAGCAGAGGAAGGAGGCATTGAAAGAAGCCAGGAGCAGGAATGAATTCCTGGACTCCTGATCAAGGAGAACTGATGAATACAGATGACTGGCCTTTGTTGCAGAATTCACACTTCTCCTGTTTTCTCGTGATCATAACTAGCATTTCTACTTATGCACACTGTACTAGAATCTGCTGTATTTGGAAGGTGTGCCCTAAAAGGGAGCTGATAGAAACTGAAGGCTACCATGTTGGGATGCGAGGTCTAATAAGAGGCAGTGAGATGAGATCTGTCCTCATGGGAGGGTCAGGCCTGCACTGTGGGAGTGAATTAATTCTTCATGGTTGGATGAGTTTATCTCCTTTTTCTCTCACCTACCTCCCTCTCTATTGCCTCTCTTTCTCTTCATGTTTCTCTCTTTCTTCTTCTCCCTTTGTGTCCCTCTAATTTTCTCTGATAAGATAATGTATCAAGATAGTTCTCACAGTAATACTGGATGGACTCCATGGTCTCCAATATGGTAATAAATTACTTTGCTTTAGAAGTTACCCAGCTTCAGGTATTTTATTAAAGCAGCACAAAACAGAAACTTAGCATCATCTCAGAGTCAAAGATGTTTATTTGGAGTAGTTTATATTAGAATCAAGCTACAATCTCCTATTAATATTCTTCTAAGATAATTGCATTTTCCAAGATAGAACTTTTTCTAATTAGACTATTTTAAGAAAAATTTAATGTTTTCATGACAGCAAAACAGACAACACAAACAATTGATGCTAATTTACAGTTAGCCACATTTACTTTTTGGTAGCAAGTATAGGAAATATCATGAGATCTGTATGAGTTAATTGAGTTATAATTCTAACTCTGTTACTTATTACAATGTGAAATGGGGGCATTATTTAACTTTCCTGAACCTCAACAAAAAGGAATCCTTTCCTAAAAATATTCTGATTACAAAATAAAACAATGTATGTGACATAGTATCTAAAGCACATCCTCAGTGCAATAAGTATATTCTTTCTCCTACCTCTCACTCTTACTGAAATTTGAAGCTTTAAGTGCACAAGGTGCCATATTTGAATGACTATCCAGAGATTAGAAAGAGGACCCATGGATTCAATATGATTTTTCAAGTATAGGAGAAAAATACATCTGCAAGTGAAAAGAAAAATTGAATAATTCAGTTTTAACTGTTTAGTACCGTATTTTTCTTCTGTCTAATTACTTCTCCCTTTCTATAACTTCAGCAAAACGGCCAGTAGAAGGCTATTCATATCTTGAACATTAGTCATAATAGGAACAGAAATAGTTCATATGCCTGACAATTAAAAAATCCTAACATTCAAATCCACATTTCCTAGACTTATTTTGCTTTTTTACTTACTTATCCTCTGATGCCTTCCACCAAGCAAATGAAATAGTAACAATGAAGAGGGCAGAAAAAACAACAGAGCCCAGAAGCTAGATAGCCCTAAAGACAGAAGTAAATTTTATACCAACAGAGTGCCATAAGCAGGAACAGTCATGTCATCACTATTTTAGAGTCCCTGTTATTATTAAGTAGGATATAATATCATGTACAGGCAGTATTATTCTCTCATGCTCATTTTTATTTACTCAACTTGTTTGCATCTTGCAGGAAGTCTTTTAAAACAAAACAATCAATTTCCTTAGTGTTGGAAGGGTGAAAATGAAATCTTGGGAAGGTTTTCTGTATCAACTTGAGAACTCGAATACATTAATATAGCAAGGATTTAAAAATTAGAAAGAATTTCATTAGAGAAAAGTCTCTATTTGGTTCAGATTTTATAGGTCATATCTTTTGCCACTGCATGTGGATTATGAGTTAGCAACATGTCAAATAAGCCAAACTTTCAAATATTATATGTATTCTATGAATTTGGTTTGTCCTGTACAATTGCTCCCTATTAGTATGAATATCTGTCATTGTCTGGAATGGAAAATGTTGTGACCTTGCTAACACTTTACACATTGAGAAACCCTTCTGATTCAGCATGAATTGTCTTCCCACTGCAGAAAAAAAAAATAGATCGCTGCAACAGCATTTTAATCATACCCTAGATGACAAACCTGTTCTATCAACGCATTTTACATTTAAATAGTGAAAGGAGATTCAATATATGAAAGATGAGTTAGTTGCTAACACAGAAGAAAGGCATCTTCTGTTCACAGTGAACATACTGTATTCGTTGTTCTACCGAGTGAAAATTTTCTTTCAGTCTCTCCTCTCAGTGCTCAAGAACTTGGTGCTGAGGAAATTACTCACAGTGAAGGATAAATAAGAAAGGATGCTTAATTCTCTTTTATAACCATATGTCTTTGATTCTGCTGAAAGATCTCATATGGAATACTTAGAGAGAAATCTGTTAAGACTCATGGTTCAACCTCTGTATACCGAAGTCATGATCAAGTGTATGAGTTCATCAGCATTGTTTTCATAGTTTGCAAATGACAAATCAGGGCTAGCACAAAAGAAAACTATAGACTGCCTATTTCCATTGAGATTTGAACTGCTCTTATGCCTACTATATTTTATAAAATTTTAAATTTTATTCCTTTTACATTTACCTATGTAGCAAAGTACCCTGTGTTCAACATCCTGTAATGAATTTGTAATTGACACATGAGGCAAGGCCAGACTGGATTTAAGGACTTGTTGAATTTTGAGTCATTCTCCATCAAGCAAGGCATCTGTATGTTGTTTTTAATAAAATGAACATCTATACTTTATAAACATGAAGCTCATCAGTAACGCAAATGACAATACCAGAGCACAATAGTCCAACAAAGCACTAGTTTAGAATGTTTAGGATCAGTATACTCACTTCCTTGTCCTTTATTGAATCCCTCATGGGACACACACACACACACACACACACACACACACAGAGACACACACACACACACACACCAAATAATTGCTTAAAAAAACATCTAGGAAAGCTAAATCAATGTATGGCATGTGTGCTGTGTTACAAATTATTCCAGAAGTAAATGAGTGTGCACGAGAGAGTAAATATAATTCTGTGTTTCTATGAATAATGCTAAACAGTTCTTCAAAATTATTTTACCAATTCACACAGTCATCATCAGTGTATGAATAAGCTAGATTCTGACAGTTGATATAAACAATGTTGTGTCATTGTTCCTTTCTTCCTAAGAAATAAAAGTAAATCTAAATGTCTAGCACTTAACAGCATAGCATGATAGTGCTACAGACCATCATACTATGTAGAAACACCCATGTACTATCTTTATTCATATTTGTATATCTCCTACTATCATGGTGTAATTGTTCACATTGATGCTATGTAATGCTTTCAAAGGTTTCTCCTCACTTGTTATCTCTTCTCCCTCCAGTCCAAATAGTTATACACAATATCACTCAATATAGCTTCCTGAAGCACATTGAAAATTGTGCTAATTTCTTCTCTATTATACTTAAAGTGCCCAGTTACCTTCAAACAATAGCTATGCAGTATTATTTGACACCCTTCTCCAGCTTAGCTTCTAAGCCTTTTTCCAAATTTCACAATTTACATATTTCAATCAGAGTCAACCTCCATTTGGGCAAGTGTGCCCCAAACTATCAGCTAAAGCCAGTGAGGTACATACTTATTCTCATAGGGGGTCGGCTTTTTCCACTACCCATCCTCTATCTGTTTCACTGCAAGCACCATCTTTCAGAAACCATACATGCCTTCTTTTCTATATTCTTTTCTTCTGGCACTTTATTATGATGGAGTTTAAATCAATCTGTCTTTAATTATTTCCTCCTATTTATGAAGTTGTTTTGATATTGTCTTATGAAGTGGTAGATAGATTCATTCTTGGAAAAAAATACAGTAAGCTTAGCACAATACTTTGTATGTAGAATATGCCCAATAAATATTTGTAAAATGGAAGTGAACATGCATGGTGTGTATATGTTTTAGTGAAATTCTCCAGATTGTCAGAATATAAATGTACCCAGTAGAGCATAACAGACTGTTCTGGGCCAAATAAGACAGCAGTCTTTAAGTGTGAGAGATGAGCAAAGTTGGCCAAGGAATTTGTTCAAAATCTGTTTGAGTGACATGATCTACCCTGTCCCAGATTGATGCTTATTACACATAAGGAACCCATATTTTCTATGAAAACTGACTTTTCTAACATAAAAAAGAGATTTGGATAATTGTATCAATTTTTATTTAGCTAAATAATGTTGTTTTGTACTGGATCTTCTTCAGAATTTCCTTGGTACAAATGGTCTTTATCAAAGTCAACTATGTGACACTTCACGTACTTTGGCATTGTGAAGGTTTAGCAAATAAGTGCAGAACGATTTCTAACACTTTTCATGGCATTGGTGGAGGCAGTGTGGCATTGTAGAAGAAACACAGGTTTAAGAATCTGATAGTCATAGGTTGGAAAAAATAATATGCTGGATGTAAGCTGTATGGATTTGAACAGGTTACTCAGATCTTTTTGATTCCATTTTATCATCTATAAAATATCAACCATAAAATGGAAATTTAAAACTGTGAATATATATCAAGTGATTAAGTAGATAATACTAGACAGGGACTTAGTTTAAATCTTTTTAGGGAGTCTTCTCTGTTCTTTCAACTGGGCTGATAGCCATCCCATCTTCTGCTTTTGCAATGCAGTATATGTTTATATTAAAACATTGTCATCACCTAGGTATAGGGTGTACATATGTGATCGATCCTAGCTACTTGGAAGTCTGAGTAGCAGGGTCCCTGGAACTCAGGAATTCTAGACTAGCCATGTCTTAAAAAATTCTTTTTTCAAAATTTCTATAATAAGGGCTGGGGTTTTAGCTCAGTGGCATAAATGCCTGCCTGGCAAGCACAAGGTCGTGAGTTTGATATCTGGTACCAAAAAAAAAAAAAAATCTATAATAGTTCATGTTAGAGTATTCTGGTGCAATAGAGAAGCAAAACATACAAAATGAAGAGGTTTACTAAGTTGAGGGTGTGGAAAGGAGCACACAACCCATGGAGATTGGGCTGTCTCCTTTGACTGGATAGAGAGAGGCAGAGGGTTATATGACCTCTGATCAGAAGTGGCACACGGGGCAGATATTGATGACATATGTGAGGAACCAATTGGAATTCTCTGTGCATGCAAACAGAAAGGCGAGTTGCAATTAGGAATGAAGAAGAAGCAGGAAGTGGTAAGAGTTCCTGCTTTGACCTTCCGCCATGTTAGACTGCTGCCATAATTGTACAGTAATTTATACTAGGGCAAGAACCTTTCAGTTCATACTTTTACCATCATTGGAATCATTCACCCTCAGAGAGAATAGTCCTATGCCTGTTTATCACAGTTATAATGCTAGACAAGTAATTTATGATCAAGATGTATTACAATAAATACATTAATAAGTAAGTTATTTCCCCATGTATATTCAGTGAGACAATAAAATAAAATTACTGAAATCTTTTTTATCCCTAAGCAGAAGTTATATATTCTAATTAGTACCACCTTTTTCAAAGCAGTGGTATTTCGAAGCCATTTACATACCTCTGTGAGACTCGCATAGTTTAAACCATTGATAAAGGGTAACTTACTAGCATAACTCCTACACCCACACAGTCCCCATTTTTAGAATATCATAAAAACTATTGAACCAATCTTTTAAGAGTCAATTTCACTTTTTGTGAACTGTCTAAGCCACTTTCCCATGATTGGGTGCTAAAATATACCAGGCACCTGTAACTTAAAGGAAGAGAAGTTTATTTCAGTTCATGATTTTCTTCTGTGATCAGTTGTCTCCAAGTCAGAAAGGATGGCAGAAAAAAATGTGTTCAAGCCACAGCAGCAAGAAAGCAGAAAAAAAGGGAGGAGCATGGAGATGAATAGATTTTTCAGGTCACTTTCCCAGGGCCCTATCTCCTAATATCTTGGAGATACTACACTCTTCCCTGGATAAATCCACTGATGAATATAATATCACCATGACCCACTCATCTTCCAAACACATGAGACTTTGGGGGGGGGGATATTTTAGATCTTAGTCATAATAAAAAAAGTTCAAAATGATATGCAATCTACTGTGACAAATTAAGCAATTTGTTTTATTTTTATCTGCCTTAGTTACTTTTCTTGTTGCTGAGGCAAAATACCTGACACCCAAAATTAAAGAGGGAAAGGTATTTATTTTACAATTTGTAGAGGTTTCAGTGCATAATTGGCTGGCTCCAAGGCAGTGTACTACATGAAGAAGGGTAAAAGTTCATGGTGGCAGCAGATAAAAAAAAAAAAAGTGTGTGTGTGTGTGTGTGTGTGTGTGAGAGAGAGAGAGAGAGGTTGAGAATGTTCCTTCTGTCTGTTATATTCTATGTAGGCTACCTGCCCTAGGGTAGGTGTAGCACTCGCACCCTTAATCCCAGCATAGGACCATGAACCAGTCACAAAGTGTAGATTTAGCTGCCTCTGAAAAGCCTGCCCTCCATGACTGCATGAGGCTTTGGGGGATATCCAGACACACACCATAACATCTGAAATAAAGTTTGACAAAACATTAATAAAATTATTTTCTTGTATGTTCAGAAGTTTAATGATTGATTTCAAAAACAAAAGACAAGTTGTATAAATGAACAAGGTATATGACATCAAGAGGAATATATTGTGAAGGGAAATATTCTAGAAAATGGATATTTTTTGAAATACCCAACAACAACAATTGCTTCACCACCTCCTCTGAAAATTACATTTAAATCATGCCAGTATAAATTCCATTTAAAACTCATTTCTCACAGGTTTTTCTAAGGGGTTTGATGAGAATAATAAATATCACATGAAACAAAGAACAACTAGTAATTTAAGTGAAAATCATCTCATAAATATAAATATGATTTTAGAGTAATTTTTGATATTATATTATTAGAGTTATAGTGATATTTTTTAGGTATCTCCTATAAGAAAGTGTGCCTGGAGCCTATTCTTGAATATTTTGCATTGTTTGTCCACTGAGAACATTTCTGTGGTAAATGGACAATGTTCACACATAAACTGTATTCCATTGACATTACTAGAAGAGTATCAAAGCTAAACTAAACAAACCCAATTGAAAGAATGAGGTAAAAAGGCAAACAAAGTAGAAGAAAAAAGCTGAAAACTTTAAGGTAATGGGAAGCTTGTGCACAGTCTGACATAACTCATTACTCTCTTAAAATAAGCTTACTTTCTTGATAAAGTCATTGGCAACACCTAAAGTTATGGAGTTTAATTTGCAGTGATTTTCAAATAATTATGCCCTACTCATTTAAATGTGTAACTTGATAGTGCAAGTTGGGATGAGAGTTGAGCTATTAATTGTAGAAATCAATTCTCAAAAAAAAAAAGAAAATCACTGAAAAGTCAGTGATTTGTTCCTTCGAGCAGTAAACTATGTCTTGTGGAAAAATAAGCTAAGGAAAGTTTCCCTGTGCTTCATCCACCAAGGAAAGTCTAAAGAAAAATTGGGTTCTATTGGATTTCTTTTCTTGTTATTCACCTTATTTATTTATTTTTATCTTTTTCAAAGACAGCACATTGACTAAGACATTTAAAGTACAAATGGTAATTAAGAATGTTTCAGGCAGCTCCAGCTGGCTTTTGAATAGCTCCCAATAGATAGGCTGACATTTCCACCCTCTAAGAATCCCTGGTTGAATGCAGTTCAGAGCAGACAACCTTGATTCTACCTATTTGATTAAACAACAGAGAAACTACAAATAGTAAAAGTCACTTCTCTGGGGTCTGCTTAAACTGACAACAAATTCAACAATAGAGTGTGTTGGAAAAAGATTATAAAATAGTATAAAATATACTTATCAAACAGCAGTAAGTATCTAACTGGTCATTGAGCCTTCTAAATGTGGAAGTTATATTAGTATCTCCATAACTGAATATCTTGAGAGCTATTTAAAACATAATTTAATTTTCATTTAGAATTATGCCAAGAAAGAATTGCAATAACAGCCACCTGTCTGCAAATCTTTAGGTTCATTCCTACATGATGACTGAAAGCCAGAGACGTTGGTAGAAAAGACAGATGAAAAACTATGTAAGGCATGGTTCCTGCCTTCTGGAAGTTCATAAGGGCATCCAGGCAACAGTAGTTTTTCACCTGGAACAACAAGTAGAAATGCCAAGTGACATACGACTAAATGTCAAAATTAATGTACACACACAGAAACACACATCAACAGCTTTAGGAAAGAAGTGTAGACAATTGGATAACATGGAAAGTATTTTGTTAATTTTGCTTTAATTGAGTGTAAGTAAACAGCAAACCCTCACACCTCAGCTCCTCTTCTGTGTGCTGGTTGGGCCCTTATTCAGTTAGTCCTCAAGTTCTTCCCCTTCTTTGCTTTATGTTACACAAGTACGTAAGCAGTAACATTTATAAATGAGAGGCACGGTAGTTATTTATTTTGGAGAAGCTTCAGGATAGTGGGAAGATTATGTGTGGCTAAGAAGAGTGACCACTACTAGATCTCTGCTCTGGACCAAAAATCCATAGTCTTAGGGCTGAGGGTTTAAGTGCATGCCTGGCAAGTGCAAGGGGAAAAATATCCATAGTTCTGTGTTTTAGTCAAACAAATCATTTTCTGTCAGTTTTTCCACCTGTAAAGTGATAGACAAGGCCATGGGTTCAATTTTGTATGACTGTTTGATTGTGTCTGTTAATTCCAATTTATATTCCCTAAACCCTCCACTGCAGAGGAAGCCTCTTGCGTTGACAGTCTATCTTTAGGCACGGCCAGGCTGAAACGTGTTTTAGGGTTTTTTCTTTTTTCTTTTTCTTTTTTCTTTTTTTGATGCTGGGAATCAAACTCATGACCTCGCACTTGCCAGGCAAGCACAGTATCACTTAAGCTATATTCCCAGCCAGAGTCCTTTATTGTACAATAATTTCTCTGGACAGCATGGGCTGATCTTGTCTGTCTCTTCTTACCTAGAGATTTATTGCATTTCTTCTGCACATTTTTTTTTTTTTTAGGTACCAGGGACCGAACTCACGACCACACGCTTGCAAGGCAGGCGCTTATGCCGCTGAGCTAAATCCCCAGCCCCCGAGCACCCCTTTTTAAACAACTCTCTTTCCTTGTTGCTTTTTCTACACTTCAAGAGGCTATATTTAGCTTCTTATATCTTTTAGATCTATTTTATTTCCACATCATTTTAATTCCTTCAAAATCTTCTGAAACATTAACAGTTACATGAAAATATTTTAAAATATTGACAAGATGACACTACACTGATTGTTACTCCATTTTAATCTTTAGATGATGATTGTCAGAAAAATATTCCCTCTGTCCGTGAATAGTCTCCTAACTGTGCTAACAAAAGTCACTAGCTTTATGAATATTACTGAGGACTTTATAAAAGTCTACTCGTGTTTGAAACTGGCTCATTCCATAAACAAATTGCTACATTAGTAAAAGATATTTAAAGGAGTTTTTGTTAATTATATTACACATTTATGAAGGTTAAAGCAACTGAAATCTTTGCCTTAACATGTGATATTCTCCTTTGTTGAATGATAATTGTCCTGTAATTATATAGGTTTATAGTTTGGTTGTATGATTCTATTTCAGGAAAGACTTTTCATGTTTTAAAATATTTTAAATCACATAAAACATTCCTGCAGTGTGTATTTTTCTTTGCAGTCAGAATCCACTAGAAACTTTGTCACTTAATTTTGTGAAATCTTCCTGTGATCCTTCTCATTGCCCACAGGAACATGTGCCCCTATCCCTAAGTGTTACTACCCTGATGTGTCCAGAGATGTCTCCTGTATTTCTTTACCTCATGTCATTAATATAACCTTTATATTCTTTTGCTGAATTGCTATTGAATCTACTCCAAACTAAAACCAAACTCGTTTTCCCTCTTTTTCTCCCTTTCTCTCCCTTCACTTCTCATTTTCTTTCCCATCCTCCAACCAAGAAACCTATCTATTCTTAATTAAAACTATTGTTTTTGGATTGGAATTTTTAAAATTCTCTTAGTGTCTTCCATTTTTTATAAGGTATGATCACCGAGAAGCAAAGCAGTTCTATTATATGTGAGTCTATCTTTCTGTATCCTGAGACTTTACACATCTCTGAAAGGAAACATCAGAGAGGAGATTTCTCATTTCTTCAGGAATATTCTTTTGATGCTGTCAAATTGAGAACTATACAGCTACATCAACCCTTCAAAAACTGTAATTAAAATATAAATAAATGAAGTACCTCAAACAACAAGAAATAGAAGAATTTGGAACAATGAAAAATACTGGAAAAATGCAATAATAAGACAAATATCGTAGTAAGGACCAAGTCACAGAATTTCTGTCACAGGTCTGTTTTCTCTTTGGAAGCCTGGGCATTATTGATTTGCTTTCTTAAATGATCTGTGGTTTCCATTAGAAGAAAAAAAAACTGACTGGGGTATTTTTACACAAAATCTGGGACCTGAGAGATATGCAAGGATGCTCATAAATTAAATATTGTGTGAGATTCTATACTAGACTCAAAGATTCCTAAAATGCATACAATTCTAAATTCCACAAGGTTGATTATTTCAGCTTTATCAAGATTTAATTGACAAATAAAATTGTGTGTAACTTAAAATGTACAACGTGATATAACATACATATACATTGTGAACTAATTACTACCATCAAGTTAATTAGTACATACAACACATTCAGCTCCTTACATAGTTACCTTTTTGGTATGATAGGTCTAATATTCTCTCTCATCAAATTTGAAATAGCAACATAGTATTATAACTGTAGTTACCACAGAGTGGATTAGGTCCTCAGAAGTTGTTTTATGACAGTTTGTAGACTGACCACACCTCCCCATTTCAGCATCTACTCTCTGCCATTGTTCTATTCTCTACTCTTATGAATGAGTTTTTAAAATTTATGTTATTAAAATCATAAATAACAGCATAAAGTATCTTTGTCTATCTTATTTCACATTCTATGGTGTCATTCAGGTTCATCTAGGTTGTCACAGGTTGCAACATTTCCTTCTGTGTTAAAGACAAATATATATATATATATATATATATATATATATATATATATAATGTGTATATGTGACATATATGATGTAAGATATATGCATATAGCATTATTTTGTTTTCTTTGTCCATGCATGTGATAGAAATGTAGAAAATGTTTATATCTTGGCTGTTGTGAGTAATGTAATGAACACGGAAGGGTAGACATCTCTTTGACACAGTAATTCCATTTTCTTTATACTCAGATGAAGGATTGCCGTAGCATACAGCTCTTCTGTTTTTACTTTTTTGTGTGCAGCTGGGTACTGAAAATCAAACTCAGGATCTCATGCTCGCCAGGCAGGCACCGTGCCTGCTGCACTGTATCCCCGCCCCTACCTTTACTTTTGTAGACCATTCTCCAACCCCATCAATACTGTATGAGGGCTCATTTTTCTCCACCTTTTCACCAACATTTATCTCTTCTTATGTGGCTAGATTTTATATTGACCATCAAAACAATCCAATGAGATAATGCCTAAGTGAAATTAAATAAAAGCAAATCTATGAAAGGCTAGACAAGTAGTACAAATTTATAATTTGGTAGTCATCTTTATTAACCCAAGAAGGAATTAAGAAATTTTTTTCAATTTTATCTCTTAAGTCCCATTAGTAAGTCATACAGTCAATTTAGTGAGTTGCTACCAATTTTTTAGAAAACAAAAAAGGAAACTACCAGAATTCACTGTATTTGATGTTTTTTTATGAAATGTGTACATAGATATGAATTTGTGTTTATGTGTACATGCATGTATTCATTCATTATCAAGATATTTTTATTATGTGAGTCATAAAATCTTTTGGAGATTAACAGTTGTTAATTTAGACAAGAAAGAGGCAACTGTATACTGTTCCAGACATTAGCGTGTAGAGAGGAGTAAAAAATTTGAGTTTGTGTTATGCAAATCTAACTGACATTTACGAAACATGTTATCTTCACTAGGGTTATGCTATGCATCTTACTTAAAAGTCTAACTTAATTTTTATAATATTTTCATGGGATAAAAGCTATTAATAATTAGAACTATTTTATCAAGAGAAAACTAAACATAGAAGAAGCTCAAAACTTGCCAAAGATCTCAGTGCCAACCTCTGACAAGCTGATTTTGAATCTATATACATTGTACTATTCTGCTATATAATTCTTTTTTTTAAGAGTAGGAAAATTTATTGGATAATTGGAATAGTTCCTGAGAGACAGACACTGTGATCTAGCAAAAGTATAATAACTGAATGTCTTCCTAGCATCACTGTGACATTAGTTCTCCCTCCTAATAACATTAAATTTCTTAATTTATCCCTTTATCAAATAAAAGTGTCTAGGGAAAGTTACTTAATTTCCCTGAGCTCAGTTTGTTATTCTGTAAATAAGGATAACCTTATGTCACATATCGAGTCAAAAGAGATAATGTATGAAAAGCAACTTATACATCTGGGAAATGACATGAATCCATAAAATGGCAATTATTTTTATTAATATAGTAGGTTATAATGCATGTTTAATAATAACTTGTTCAGCAAGTCTTTATGAACCTAGCCTTAGTGATTTATTGCCCTAACTTAATTTCAAGGCAGTTTTCCTAATAATTTCTCCTTACCATTTTTAGTTTTACATCTCACAATCTAACAGCCTGCCAATTTGAAAGTATCATTCTTGACATTGTACTTTAACCTGTCCAGTACTTCAACAGAAAATTACAGTTTGATTTAATTGCATGCATTCATTTTCAAAATTTAAAATTCATTTAAAATGGTATAAAAATTATATCAAAATTTTCAAATTTAAAATGGTATCAGGCCAGGGATATAGCTCAGAGACACAGTGCCTGCCTGGCAAACGTGAGGTTGTGAGTTTGATTCTTGGTACCAAAAATAAATAAATAAATAAATAAATAATGGTATCAAAGTAAAGCATTTGGTAGAAGCTGTACTTTGAATTTTGATCTTTTCATAAGTAAATAGTTTCTTGATTCTGGGCAAAAATAGTGAACTACAGCTTCTGGTCAGTCATAACTTCATGAGGGTAAACAACCTGACACCTTACAATGTACATTGTTGCTAAACTATGATGTTCAATGAGTTAGACACATTTAGTGCATTTTTGACTTGCTATATTTTCAGTTTATCATAGGATTATCAAGATGTTAGCCAAGCATCTGTCAAGGAGAACTTTATCTGACATATATTCTCTCCACTGAGAACCGTGATTTTTTTCATTAGAAACTTCACCTAGAAGCCACATTCCTACCAAACATTCCCACTTAATGACACCTTCGTTAGTAATTGTAGCAATTTCACTGCCTATGCTTTTGTGTGATTGTGCTCTAACTATATCCTTCAAGCCATGCAAATATTCCTCATGGTATGTGGCTTCATTTGAGTTTGTTCAAGCTCTCCCAGTAGCCATGAACTTCCCACTGAAGAGTCATATTTATTAGTTCCATTTTGTTTAGAACTATTACAGTTCTGTGAACAGTTGAGCTATCCCTCATGATTTCCAAGCCCTTTAGTGTTTTTATAATGCTCCTTTGATAAACATACATCATATCACAAAAAATGCCATTCTCCTATGGTCTGTTGTTAACCATGAGTAAAGACTGATTTTATTTCCAGATGTACATACTTGCATTATTTTTTGAAATCTTTAGCACTTCATATCACCTTAAAAATCATACTTAAATTCCTCCACCAAGAGAAATGATATATAAAAGACATGATATTTTTACTGATTGTATTGATTAGAACCTAATTATTAGGCATTTTGATATTATTTTAAGAAGTTCTGCCAAAAGACTGTAGACAGCCTGCATCTCAAGAGGCCTTGGTAATATTATATTAGCTCAGAAAGAATATGATGTTTATTGACTTGCTCTAGGAAATAGGAAGTCATTTTAGAATAGTGAATATGTTGCACATCATATTTGTAGAATTAAACAGGTTATATGCAAAATAAATCTGGCAATATCAGCTTGGCTCAGCCCCATTCCATAAACCACATCTCACATAAAGCCACAGAATTGATTTCTCAATATTCATTTTCTCAGTGGAGCAAATAAGCAAGACATGCATGGGGCTCTGCTCTCTTGTAAAAAGTTATCAGCATTTGTTCCTTTACAGGTTATGATATTGGCTAGATCCTCAAGTAGCTTCATATTTTAATCATATTTTCTATGTCCTGCATTCTCTCCAAAGTCAATGAGAGCTTATTAGGTGGAAGAGTTTCAGGAATCTATCTGAATAAAAGGAAAGCAGTCCTAGCGCTCAATAAACTATCTGGCTTTATTTCACCACAGGCACTTCACTCAGGCAACCCTCCTGCCAAGGTCAGTGAGAAGTTGACCCATTTGAAGAGAGCAAAATATAGTTCAACCAGCAAGTAGAAATAATTTTACCTGTAATCCCTCTACTCGCAGTGAAATCTAGCTACTTCTGGGTGTGATGAGGCCACGTACTACCTACTACTGCACAACAGGGGAAGGGAAGAAATAGAGTACTGTTTCAGTGTTTTTCAACATGTTTTGTACTTTGTGTTTTGGAGAGCCCAGGGATGATTGTTCTCTCTCAGCACAATATAAAATAGGAAATAAATATATTGGAGAGCAATTTGTTAAAGGCAAAGTGTACTGTTAGAACACATTATTCTGCCATTATTCTTTATATGTAGTTTATTTATGTGTATACCTTAGACTGTTTTCAATACAGCTTATTTGTACACAATATTCAAAAGCAGTAATTGTTTTCTGTTAAATACTAAGAAATTGTGCAGCATCCACTAATGACCTCAGTACTTTTGCACATATCCATGTTCTGTCTATGTGTATGCATGTATGTATGTAACTATGTATGTATGTGTATATTTAAAAGATGTTATAGCATTGCAACGAGGGACACTCAAGACAGAAAGCAGTCAGTGACCATAGCTGTCCTGTCTCCTCCAGGAGTTTCACCTCTAAGTCTATTTTGCCTCAGCCTCATCAGCTAGTAGGGAAGGAGAAGGGTAGGGAATATTATCCAGCTGAGATGGCAGCTGCCACCACCTTGCCTGTGCCCTCCAGCTTTTTAGTCACAAGGTGAAAATTTTTCAAGGAGAAGTTTATTAGAAAAGTAGAAGGAAAATGAAACCAATTCCCAAGTGAAAGAAATAAGCATAAGCAAACAGATGCATTTCCAGGGAATAACTCTTTTATGTCTTTGCATCTGTCTTCAAAGTAGGTGGCTATCACCTGGCACAACCAGCTAGTCCTCTGTCTGCTGGGAAGCTTGTTCATCTGACCAAGCTTCACAGACATCAGCTCTGTGCTCTGTGTCCTTCTGTCTTAGCCCAGTGTTAGAATCAGCAGGATTCAGGGGGTCCGTGGGACTTCATTAACTCAGAAACTTAATGCCCTTCTTCTGCATCTTATTTCCACTTCCAGGAGCTCCTCTGGGTCCTCCATTGGGAGAGGAGGGAACAGTTCCGTAGTATTTTGCTCCTAGGCTTAAGAATAGACAAAATGCACTATGGTACTAGTGTTTGTTTATTTCTAGGCAGTTCCAGTAAATCTAAAACTGCTGCTTTGGTTTTGACCTATATAAGACTTTCTGTTTGTTTCTTCTGAATCAACCCCATAATCCAACAAGTAAACTGTTAATCCATAGTTTAAGGTCATTTTCCTCACCTGGCCTTGTTGCAAAAAAAACCACATTCCCAGACACTGTAAGCAGTTAACATGGGCTTCTTCTTCTATCAGGCCTTACATAAACTGTTGAACCATCCACCAAAGTGTCTGTTCATTCCCAAGAAATGCTTCTAGCCGTGACCACTTCTGAAGATCCTTTCAGATTACTTATTTAAATCTCCCTACTGGATTTGGCTCTTTTTAATTCTTAGATTTAAATAAAACAAATATTAAGGCTAGGGGCAAATTGTAGGGATAGAATGCATATTTAGCACATGTGAATCTGTGAACTAGATCTCTAGCACCAAAGAAAGAAAGAAGGAAGCAAAAGAGGGAGGGAAGGAGGAAGAAAGGAGAGAAGGAAGGAAGGATGGAAGGAAGGTGGAAAGAAGGAAAGAAGGATGGAAGGAAGGAGAGAAAGAGAGAAAGAGAGAGAGAGAGAAAGAAAGAAAGAAAGAAAGAAAGAAAGAAAGAAAGAAAGAAAGAAAGAAAGAAAGAGAAAGAGAAAGAGAAAAAGAATGAAGTTTTTCAATTTTACTTTTTCTTTTCAGATTAAATTGTAGCCTGTTGAAACTTGTGATTTACAAAATGAAAAACTCAATGCAAACATGCAATGTGGAAAATTTCATGAGGCAATCAATTACTGATAGAGACAAATTCTAATTAAAGTTTGAAACTAACCCTATGTACATGATTCCTAATGTTTCTGTTAGATTCACAGTTTAACCTCTAGCAAAGATTACCTCTGTTAACATCCAATATAAACAGTTGGGCAAAAGCTCAAAATGAAGACCTGAATATGCATTTGAATCCATCTTATCCTTTGTCATTTTTATTTATTCTTTCACGAGTTCTATAGGTCATTCATTCCGAAGCTTTCTCAGTCCTGGCTTTCTTTGATGCCCCCCTCAAAATCTTTCCTTTTCTCAATTTATCCCTTATTTTGTTTCTTGTACTTATTCTCGCCTGTTATCTATTAAGTGTTTTTATACAGTTTCTTTACAATTACTCTTTTCAAGTTACTTTAACTGGCATCTAGTTTCTATTCTTAGTCCTCATATTTCTCAGTTTACATAGTAATGTCCATATTTTGGTATTTGTGACTCTTCAACCTGGAACAAAATAACCCTTTCTATTTCATTTTCCAAGTTTCTTTCAGCAAACACCTTTGGCATTTCCATCTCTATTTACTTGGGCCACATTCCTACATTTCTTCCCATTATTCCTTCTAATATAAATAGCATCCCCATTTTAACATGCAAAAATCCTATCTCAGCTAAATATATGCTCTGTATCTTCAGGCATTAAGGGTGAAAACCTCATTTTCCTCTTGTTTTTATTCCACATTCTTAACAGAGGATGCCATGTAGTGGGTTACCAAAACAATAACAATAATACATGCATTAACAAAAAATAGCTTCGCATTTTATTTCCTAAATGTGGCTTCTTTCTTTCTGAGTTAACACAGGGTTAACTCAAGACCGATCACTTTATAAAACCTTCTTTAATTATGCTTCATCATATTTCTTCCCTGATTGTTCATGAATAACTGAGTCTATACTATACAATACAGTCCTTAATTATGTACTATTTTTTCTGCTTCTTTAATTTTTTCAAAGTATGTAAATCTCATCTGCCCAACTTGACAAGGACAAAGTCTGTTTCATGATTCCACAGTCTAGAATCTATCACAGTGCTGGGTCTGAAAAATAAAACAGTTGTTGAGATGGCCCTCCAGCTGAATGGAATCAACCTTCACAGCTTTTAAAATAGAATATTGACCTTGCCAACTGAGAGTGGGGTAGTCAAAGCATTTGGGTCTTTCTTTCCTCAGCAACAGAGAATAACATGAATCCAGGATTGACCGTCAGTGTGTCCTTGAAGTGACAACCATTTGGCTCCTTTCAAAACTCCAGTTACACGACAAGCTCACAAAAGAAAGTGCAGGCAGCCATTCTCAAAATTTAACTTCCAATATGTAGTTCAAAACATTTGCATAACTTGTTAAAAGATATATCCCAAATCTATAGTAGTGACTCTTAATAAACTTTCCCCTTGACTTCTATTTTCTTTCATCTATAACTGCTTGAATCACCTCATAAATAAACTGGGTAAGTAGAGGCATGTTGCATGATGGTCCGGATCATTCCTCTGGACCTGATCTGTTGATTTAATTTCCCGTTCCTGCAGTAAACAGCTGTGCCATCTTGGTCTAGTGATATGACTTTTAAGCCTTACTTTTCTCATTTTATAAAGGGAATATTAAGTACTTAGTTTATCAGTCTGCTGTGCAGATAAAATTTGAGAAAACTACTGAATCCTGGCTCACTGGTGATGTGAGTTAAACAAGTTTTAGCTATGAGTATAACTTAAAATGGACCATTTTAGGAAATATAAATAACTAATCTTTAATATGAATCATGTTTCTGCAGAATTGATACAGTGATTGGTGAGGTCACTACATGGTAATATTACAAAGAATATTCTTAAAATTTTATGAAATAATTTCTATACTAGAAAATCTTGTTGGTTATTGTACTTAAAACTAAGTGTGAAAAATATGGTAAGCTGTTTTACAAGGTAGCAAAAATTTTATAAGTTGATCGTATACTTTTTTATTATTGCCCACAATTTCAGAATTAAATTTAAAAATTACTAACTTTGTCCACATTAAATGAAGAAACTGATATATTTAACTTCTTATACACATGCATAGATATACAGTATTATTGTTTTTATATACTTTCTTCTCACTTTTTTAAATTCTTTTAAGTGAAAAAACATAATTTTAAAAAGAATTAATTTGTGTTGTTTCCTCAACTGTAATTTTCCTCAACAATAATTTTCTTTGCATTTTTGTGCCCATTGGTCCAACTGCCTCTACTCCAACATATATGACAATTTTTATTCATTTAGAGATGCATGTGTACTTTCTAATTTTCTTGATACATGCAAAAACAAATATGAATATCATTTGATTCATTTTGCATGAGATGTATAAAATTTCCCATAATAATTTATACCTCAGTTTTTAAATCTAAAAGATTTTTTAGAATTCTCTTATTAATGTGCTTGAAACTAATGCATTCATTTTTTACAGCTGCATATTATTTTACTCTGAATTTCCATAGCATATTTCCATTTAGACTGCTTACAGTCTTGTGTTATAAACAATGATGCAGTTATGAGCCTCACAAATTACGCACTATGTATGCATATGAAGTACAGAGTCCCTGAATTAGGATTGCTGTGTCAAAGTGTATTTACTTGTAATTTATATTGATATTATCAAATAATCCTTAGTGGGAAAGCATGGAAAATTATATAAGAATGTCTATTTTCACAAACGTTTTGCTAATTTTGCTAATGTGGTTGGTATTTTCTTTTTATTAATTTTATGTACACCTTTTCCTTATCAATGTTTTGGAATGCATAATTAAAGAGATTAAATTTTTGTGCCCATTTGCAAGTATTACCCCTTGCTTCAATCTGTCATTTGTCTTTTTTAAAGTTCTTTCTTTAAAAGTTGCAAAAGTTTCTTATTATTGGACACCATTCACTTAGGAATTGTTGGATGAATTTAGCTAAAGGCAGTATATTCTGTAGCAGTAGATTTTATTTAAGTTACATAAAGCCTCAGGGTTTCACAAGGCATGTCTACAGAGTAACTTGAAATACAGTCCAGTCACAGTTCAAATGTTAAAAATGCATGTGCTCCATCCCTACCAACTCAAGCCACAAAGTGGTGTCCAATGGCAGAATATCAAGACACAAAGACATGTAGGAAATTTGTGCACACCGGAAAACTGACAAGCTTGGAAAAGAAGCTCTGAACTAATGGAGAAAGAATTTTATAAATGTTTCACTTCAAAATCTTTACTTTTACATCTGATTATTTAAGTGGATCAGTAGTTTCCACTTTAAATAAATATGTCTAAGCATTTGAGGTTGCCCCTCCCCACAGTGGGACTTTACAAGGATCCCTGTGGTGGAGTTCCCATGTTTGAAAGCAAGATGTAGGAAGTCTAGGCCCCAGTCCTCAGATTATTCCTCAGCCTCACTCTCGTCTTCTGGTACATACCAGTTCCCTTTGTGAATTGTGGAACTACAGAATTCCATGGATGGTATTTAGAAGTCACAGCTCCTGGCTCCCCGCTCCAAAGACTAATTAAATGCCAAATGTTTTTTTTAAATATTTATTTTAAAAATATATTTTCCCATATTTTTATTAGTGCATGTTATTTATACAAATGAATGAGGTTCCACTTGGCTGATTTGCATGTGCCTGTAACATATTTTAATCAACTCCGCCATCACCTGCTTGTGCCACCCTCCACACTAGCTTCACATTTTTGGTGGTTCAATGTATATAATGTATTTTGACTACAGCCCTTATACTCCTGTCACTTTCCTCCCTTCCTTTTGTCTAATAATGCTCTCTACTTTTTTACATTAAATCCCACATATTATTAAGAACAGAAAGTTTACTCATCTCCAAATCTGTATTCTGTTGCTTAGGAGAAATCTTCCTTAGGCATAATTTAAATCAAAGAGTCTGCATAATTAACTTATTAATTTGCTGTTATTAGAAATTGAAATAAGAGATAGTAGCTTTATGATTATTTCTATAGCAGTGAGTTTCAAAACCTTTCTAGAGGTTTCTATGGTGAGAATTTTTAAGACCATATGACACTTCCCCTAATGGAAGAATTGCTTCTCTCTTCTTTTCAGCTGATGGTCATGTGGTCAAATCATACAGAATTAATTGTCCTACAAAGAGTCACTTCCACATTGCTCCATGACTTTCTTTTGGAAAGCTTCTTCCCATTCATCTAAGGCTATTTAAAAATGCTGAGTAAGATTCACTTTTCTTTAATGAGGACAAATATCTAAAGGCAGTCATCATATTCTCTGAACCGTCCCACTCTCCAATCTGTTCTCCTAAGTAATGGCTTGTTGTTTTTATCACTGTGTCTCAAACTAAGAGACAGTAATGAAGTCCTTGTTACTATGCTCTGGACTCATCCCAGCCTGTCAATCACTTCTTTGAATATGGTCGTACAGAAGTAACATGTTATGATGGTGGGGGTGTCAAGTGCACAGAACAAAAGGCTAGGTTAACTTAGGTGAACAAGATAGTAATTTTTCTGTGTTTCTATTTTGCCCTTTATGAGTCTTTACTTTGCCTTAAAATTTGAATCCTCCAAATTCATCAAGAGGCTGTATGTAAAGATGAGTCATTATAGAGTGAGGGTTTTCAAGCTAGACGAGTGTCTAGTGATTATTTCATCTAACTGTTTCATTTTGCAGATGGAGGGAAAGTTTTACAGTATATATAGAGCAGGAGAACTTTCTGAAATTCATATCTTTCTTATGGGTTATCAACAAAGAAACCAAGGCCTGTGGTCAAATGACTTTTAATGGCATCTGTAATAATCCAATCCTGTCAGTAGCATCTGTGGTAAGCAAAATAATGACCCTTGAATGATGGCATGTTCTAAACCTCCGAACCTCTAAATATGCTACCTTAGATGGGAAAAGGGACTCTGCCAATATGATTATGGTTGAAAACATCAAGACAAAGAGATTATCCTGAGTTATCTAGGGTGGGGGAGGGTGCCCAATCTAATTACACTAGTCCTTGCAGTAGAAAACCTTTCCGGGCTGTCAGAGAAGAAAATGTGATGAAGGATCAAAGATACAGCACTTTGCTCATCTTGAAGCTGCAGCACTAGCACAGGAGCCTTGGGAATAGGACAACATCCAGAAATCAGAAAAAGCCAGGGCATAGATTCTCACATAGATTTTCCGGAGGAGAATGCAGCCTCATGGAGACTTTGGGCACATTGACATGTATACTTGGCGCCTGACTCACAGAACTCTGAAATAATAAATGTGCATTTCTATAAGTCATTGTTGTAATTTGTTATAGCCACAATAGAAAGCTAATACACCAGATAAGAAGAAATGCTGGGCCAAATGTATTCACAGCTTTTTAAGATCCAAGAATTAAAATTATGTGGTATTTACAAAACATTATACAGCCAAATTCAGATCTTTTAGAAATTGCATTAACAACTCAGGGCATCATTTAGTCATTATTGCTTCAGTGCACTAGCTGTTATCCTGTAGATGATGGCCTAAATCTCCTCAGTTACTGCTGGGGAATTGCTCCTGTACTGGGAAAACTATCAATTTAGATTAATCTTTTATATTATCACTTTAAGAATGCGTGTTTGAAGAGCATTTTGGAAGCCTTTCTATTTTACACCTGGGTTCTCATGGCATTGTTTTCCTAATAAAGGACAATTTATACTAAGCACATTTTGAAACCAACTTAGGGTTTTATTAATTTAGCAAAATGCATGGAGAGAGCACAATTTTCACTAGGAAGCTGACAGCAAGGGAGATAGTTTTGGGGGATTTTCCAAAACGCGTTTGCACAAATGCACTGCCAGCTGGGTACTCCTTCAGGCACCTGGGGCAGTGACGTGGTTACATTTTAGGGCTTTAAACAGTTCTTCAGTGGGAAAAAAATTACCTTACCAGTTATTGTATAATTATTCTGTGGTAGTTACTGAACATATATTTCTACTTTTAGTCATCAGAACTACACAAGGAATACTTGAGAAGCCTTATTTCAGGAATGAAGAAATAGACCCAAGACATTTATTCAAGTTCGCACACTTTTGACTGCTGAAATGGGATTCATGTGGTGGCCAGTCTAATCCAAAACCCACATCACTGTATTTCTATAAGTTGCCTCTATGTAAGTGGGCACCTACCCTCACTGAGCAATCACTAGCCCATTCATTTTGCCTTTCCATAGTCTCTGGAACACGAAGGGAATTCAATAATGTTTATTGAATGGCTAAATAAATAAAGGAATGAATGAAACATAAACATAATGTGGAAAATTTGTATTTGTATATTTGCAAATCTGGGAAAATAGGTGTTTAAAGAAAGTCATTATAAGGTACAAACTGAAAAAAATTAAATTAAAAAACTAAACTTTAAAAGGCATATGTAAAGGTTTGTATCTGTCTTTCACACTCTCTCCCACAATCATGTAAGCTTGCAGGTGGATACCTGTGCACAAATGGATGTGGTGACAAGATTTGTTTTACAGCAGTGCATGCCTCAGTAACATGACCACTTTCTTGCCGCTTCCCAGTAGGGAAAGAGTATCCTGGAACAGAGTGGGGAGACCAGATGTATGTCACAATATGGGTAGTTTTCGGCACTGATTTTAGAGCACTTTTGGCACAGTGTTGGAGACTTGAGCTGCTGTAAAATTTGTGTGACAGATAAGCCCTAAATAAATCAAAGAAAAAAAAAAAAGGCACTGCACTGAACTCTCTTCATGCTGTGCTTTTCAAACTGTTTATTATTAATATGATTTTTTAAGTAGCAGAACTCCATTTTTAAGAGACAAAGTTCAGTTAGAACTAAATTATAAAACTAATACAAGAAGAACTGCTTTGGATGAAGTTGGAATAAGGGTCCAGAGAACTCCTAATACCCATACCACTTCCCACTCATCAGCTCTAGTGAAAACTTCATGCTCTTGAAAATCAATTGTAAATTATATATATATATATATATATATATATATATATTCACTTTTCTGCAGAATTCTCCAAACTAAAGTGAACAACTGAAAAGTGCTGTATAAAATTAACTGTAACATGATCTTGACTTATTAGTATTTGTATATTTTACTAGCAGAAATTCTTAATATTTCAAAGGCCATTCATTTTATAAAAACGTGTACACATTTTATTACCTGGAGACCCTAGGAATTAAAGTGAGATGACTGCCCCTAGATAGCTTTAGTCTCATGCACATAGAGATTTTCTGGCTGTGATTGTTAATTTGCATGTATGTATTTGATACTTAGGAAGATGAACACAAAGATGAATTCTTTTACTTTTGACATTCTCCATACTGATCTTTAAGGCAGTGGCTGAGGTTAGACTTATTGTTCTCTAGTGAATAACAGCAAGAATAAAGTTCAAGAGTAATAAATATTTTAAAAGAAAATTAAAATTAACATACCTCCATTCACTTCAGTATTTTTTTAATATTGAAGTAAAGTGCAAGGGTTTAAAGCATTTTTAAGCTATAGATTTTAGAGATTTCAGATAAGTATCAGAAAATATAATACATCTTTTAGATAATTTAATTTACTATTTATTGAGTAATTATTAATTTCAGAACAATTATAAAATAGGTTATTAGTTATTATGTAATTCAAGCCTCACAACGCCCTTGACAGGAATTATGATTATTATTTCCAATTACTGAAGTGAAAACTGATATTGATAAGGTCAAGAAACTTATCCAAAATCACCACGTTGGTGAATGTTGAGGTTTGGTTTTTAAATCAAATTTTCCTAGCTCTAGATCTCTACATTCAATAGTTACCCCACTCAACGTTAGCACATAATTTTTGAGGAATTCAAAATGTTTCATTTTGATTTCAGGCATGCTTTGAATTAGAGAATTATGCCAAATTATAGTGAAAGCACATCTAAGGATTTTTCACAAGGAAGAAGAATTCTTCATTATGCCCACCATGGGGAAATATCTAACCTTGATAAGGCCATCACTTCCTGTTTTTCTACATGACATTATACATTCATTTACTACAACCTAGTACCGTTCCCACTGACTGGATTTTAATGTAACTTCTTATATACCTCTCCGTGGACCACAAAATCAGACTGTTAAAGAACATGGTGACCATTATTTTGAATGAAGGTATCATTGGAGTCCACTTCTATTTAATCTTTCACGAGCAAGAAATCTATGGTACAGTTTCTTCAGTCTCCCTGTTGTTTCCATGGATGATGAAACTGTCCCGCATTCCTCTGAAACACAGTGAGCCTTATAACCCCGGGCAGCAGGACTGTGACAGCAATGGAGTGTGCCTTCAGGAGGCTGGGGAAGATGGTTGTGCACACAGAGAAGAAACAGCAGCCATACTGAAGAGGTCCCCAGTGTGGCAACTGCTCACGGTGCGGTGCTCTTTGACTCTGCATGGGAGGGTGGAAGAATATTCTTTAAACAAGTTAACTCAGGAGGCCGGCTCATTCCCATTCTTACATCATCGCGGAAAGCAATGTATCAGCTGAACCAAACAAAACTAGACACAGCTTTGCAGATTCCATGGTGATTCTTAATTGCCTGGAATCAGGACAAAGTTTACTGAGCTAATCAAATGATGGAAGTTATGCCTTCCACATCGTTTAAAGATTCATACTAACAAAGCCATCAAATAAAGAGAAGTGGATTGAGATAATCCCAGTGAGGATGACCTTGTTATTTTCTGTCTGTTCTACCTCTGCAAGAGTCACTAAAATTTATTTTCTGTGCCTTTACATCTAGAAGGACACATGGATGGTAAGCAATCTGTTGTGCCCAAGGACTGAGAAGCTCCATCAGAAAGGGTAGGGTAGGTGGTGGTAGGAGGCCAACACCCAAAACATTGTAGGAGCATCTCACAGAACGTTTGAAGTCGAATTATTTTATTGTCCTTTGCAGAAACAATGAAATAGTTTTACCTCTGCTGGCATATTGAGCTGTCCTCACATAAAATCCAAATGTGAATTCAAACCCTCCATCTGCCTTTCTTCCACCCATCCTTTGTTTCATCTTCCTAAGCTCTGTAGTCTTTTGTCCCTGTTATTTCACAGACCTTCTCCCAGCCAGAGACTTCCCTTTGCCCTTCTGAGCTACAGAGTATTTGCAGTGCTTCACTGAATTTGCCTTCTTGACTTACTTTGTGTAGTGCAAACATTGCATGTAGTAACTGTAAACTTCCCAAGTTTCTGGATTTTAATTTTTAAGAGGCTGAAAAGACAGGTTAGAAAATATTCTTTTAAATAAGAAAACTGCTGTGCTAAATATAAAGTAACTGACGTGGAACTACAGGCCCCATACAAACCTGTAACGGTTAATGGACAGCTGTTTTCAATTTTATTTTAATTTTCAAGCTTTGACGTTATTAACATGAAAAAAAAAATCAGTCTATCTTGTCCCAAAAGGGTCTAACAAAAAGTTACTTAAAACCTGGGAGTCATAGAGAATAAAACTATATTTGCAACATGTTTCTAAAAAAGAAATCAAAAGACAAAGAAAGACAAAAAGCAATGGAAGTTTTGGTACTTTAGAAAAAAATCACTTTAGTAATGACTAGGACATAAATTACAGGAATAAAAGGAATAGCAAGCAAGAGGCACTTACCTATTCTAGGAATAATGAAGAAAAAAGCACCGTGGAGACTCGTCACTGCGTATCCTTTTTAGAAGAAAGAGGCCTCATTTATCAAGGAGGTTTGTAAATAAATGCGAAATTCCTCACATAACCAATTCTCTAATAAATACTGGGATTTAGACATTGGCTGGGCATTTCTTTAGAAAGCAGCTATTTCTTTAGAAGAAAACTATTTAAAATCATGAAAGAATGTACCCATAAGACCTTGGCTAGAATTGACTAGATGTTGCTTTTTCTTCCTTTACTAGAACAGTCAAATAGTAAAATAAAGAAAAACAAACTCCCAAGTCAAAGTAAATAGAGAATTCTCCTTCTCAAATGGAAAGGGGATCGAGAGATGGAAGAAGGCCTGGAGGAGGAGTGGGAGGGGATGAAATAATGAATTAAAATGTGTTATGTACATGTATAAAATCCACACTGTGAGAATGAAGGAAGGAATAAATAGATAAGCGGGAGATAAGAAAAAAAAGAAAGAATAACATTTTCTGGGTTCTTTTAGACTTATTTTTCTCGACCCTGAAATATCAAGTCACTGGGTGAAGGAGATATTTCTAGCTAGACATGGTCATAAAAAGAGTGCAGCTCTTTCCCTTTCCTTTGATGGATTTGCAGTGATGAATGTATGAAGAAATGTCTTTATTTTAACAAGCATTTATTTTAACTTCTTTTCTTGAAGAGCATTTTTTATGCTTTCCAAGTTACCCCAACTTGTTTTTGAAGAAAGGGCTCAGTACTATGAAGAGAATGAAGATGAGCTGATCTTCCTTCTACAGAGAACTGAGGATCTACATTTCCCAAACCATGAGACATCAAGGATATACTTTGTCAAAAATGGAAGTAAAAATATGCCCAGGTGATTAGACAGTGGGACCGTGGGACCTTTCTTCATGCGGTTCCTTACTGGTAAGAATGAGAGGCAAAGCACTGAAACACTCAATTTCTTGCAGAACTGAGCGCCACCTACTCTCTCCTATGTGGGAGTCAAACTTGGTTTTCTAATGGGATTTACCAAAGACTTTTTGGCCTTTTGTACCTGTCAAAGATGTGACTGATGATCCTCAAAATTTTACTTTTCATAGCCAACTCTGAAGTGAAATATTTCAGGAACCATGATACCCTTTACCATCTTTTTTTCTTTTTTTTTTTCTTCAAGTAAGGAGGGGAATGCATTTCTGGGCCACTGATATTTACCCGCTTATGTTGAATTTCTTTGCTAGAAGAGGGTTGGTAAAGGCTTGACTCCTGAGGAATTTTTCATTAACAACTGAATGGATGGCTCTGCTACACTGTGCCCCCTCTAACACCTGGTTTTAACTTTTACATCTGAATTATGAAATGCAATCTACCATCTATTTCTAGGAGGTGAAAACATTAATACTGATGTCCAGAATGGTGGGGAGTGCAGCTGCAAGATGATTTTAAAGATGAGAGTTATAAGGGAAAGAATCCCAGTGAGTAAATCCACTGTACCATTCACTTACCTTTATCCTCCAAATTTAAAAGGGAATCTATTTTTCAAGAAACAGAAAAATCAACCTAAGATTTGAACTCATTATGTTTAGCAATCTGCTCACTATGTTTGCAACTGACATTCACCCACTTACCTGTCATCATCAATGTGTATGATTGGCAAGAAATTAATGTATCAAGATTTGTGTTGTAATAGCAAAGGATCTAAATAGCAAAAACAGAGGTGAAGGAAAGACAGACAGGCTGAGGAGATTTGGTAATGTCATTAGTCATTTTGCAATTTTATTCTTCCTCAAAACCAATCATGTCAAAGTATAGCAGGCAAATTGTTGCTTGTGTTGTTTAGGAACCATATGCTGAGTCTAAGACAAATTTTACATAAAAACACAACTCGATTTGACCAAAAAATGAGGAGAAATTCTGTAGCTCTTAGTACATTTAACTTGGAATATCTTATCCTTTCTATTTGTCATTCAAAGGAATGGTCATTGCATAGAGACACAAATAAAGTAAAACCCACCAGAGACAAACACAAAATGTTTAGTTCTCCCTCCATCCCAAGACTTACACAGCTGTGCTGGTGATCAACCAACTGGGAAGGACTGGTGTGAAGAGTGATTGCAACCTGCTGGTCCAGCCCCTGTTCTCAGTGGAGAAGAGATTTGCTTTTTTTTCCCATTTTTCAAGCATGACTCCAAACACATGGTTTGATTTTTAAATAGGAACAAAGGTTAGATATTGTCATTTATTTAGGGCAAAGATGGGAGTGTTTTCTTTGAGGGGGAAAAGACAAAATAAGAATTGAAGCCCAAGATACATATGACTCTAAGTATACTTTCAAAGAGCTAGGGTCGTGCTTAGTGGTAGAACATTTGCCTACCATTGTAAACATCTGGGTTTGAGCCCCATAAATCTATAGGATTTCACAGGGAGATTACAGTATCTCTCACTCAGGGACAAATACAAAATAATTGAGACTATATAAGCTTACTTTAGTACAGCAACTTGAATAAATTAATGTTTAGCTATATATACAAAAAGTCTTTATTATGAAGGGGTAAATTAGAATTGCTTTCAGGTATGAGTTTCTTAAAAAATGCAATATATGAGTTTTAATGAGGATTTAGACATCATAAAGGAACCTACGATCACTGAATATTCAGTTTTCTCAGCCCTTGCTTTGCACTGAAGAAATCCTGCTTAGGGCCCCAGGTGGTCTAATGATCATATCTTCAACTGGACTGAATAATATTAGCAATATGAACTATGGGGTGAAATAATTACATATTTTCCTGCCATTTGTCATGACAGTCTACTCTAGTATTTGCATGCAGACCTCTATTAGATCTCCTTTAGACCAGGATTAACTTCAACTGTCCATGTAAATTACTGGGTGCTTGTGTGGAAATGCAGATTCTGGCAATCTACATTTGACCTAGGACCTGAGCATCTCCACTTCCTATTGATGCCAATGTAAGTGGTCTAGGAACACACTTGGAAAAGCAATGGTACAGAAATAGTAGTGCATTTCTTTATATGGCTCTAAAAACTAAGCTCACTTCACTATGGGGTATGTGTGTATGCATGTATGATGAGGAAGATGGCACTGAGATTACCAAGTAAATGCCTCCTGAAAACCTGAACTGTGCAGTCTGTAGCACGTGGTACCCCAAAGCCTCTTGTTAAACAATGGCTCTGCATTTTGGTCAAAATCAGGAAGTTTTATACAATCAGTGACACTTTTATTATTCTTTTTTTTTTCCACCTCAAATCTCAGTACAGCAAAATCTTGGATTGCTCTATTAGATGAATTATGACTAAAAATTCTATTCTTTTCTGTAGCAATAAAATTGTGTATAAAACCCCTTCTGAATTCACTGCAGCACATTTGGAACACTTTCTGCAATGCTGCTTCAGGGTCTTTCACAAACCTATATAGACCCAGTCACAAGGGATTCCAGTTTAACAGCTCTTTCAAAGTCTAGTTGCTTTTCCAGCACTTTATTTCACAATATAGCACTTTTGTTGCTTTTGTTGCTACTCTTTTAACATTTAGAAGTTCAAAATGACTTTTTGAACACATACTTCATGCAAAAAAGCTTCCAGGGAGTAGCAAGATGCATTAGACATGATCAGATCGACCTGGGTTTAGTTTCAAGTTCTACCATGTTTAACTACTTAACTTTGGGTGTGCTTATATTAGCTATGCCTTACTTGACTCATCTGAAAGATGAGGATAATATTTTCTACTTATCTGTAAGATTATAAATGCTAATTTTAGTAAATCCTTAGCATGGTATATATAAGACCTGAAAAAAAGGCTAATAGTAATATCCACTCAAAGAATATAAAACAGCATGGAACCCTAATTTCTGCAAATATTATCATATGTCACTGTGTAAAACACACTCTGAGAGGTAAATAGTGTCTTTAAAGAAGCTGACTATATTGTTGTTTCTGATAGCTTGTAGAATTTTGACACTGTCCAACAATCTTGGTTAATATTCAAGTCAAGGATTTTATTTGAAAGAAAATGAAAGAGGAGGTAAAGGCTTAAATTTATTAAATAAATGAGGGTGCCAAAAGGAGCATCTATAAATATATAAAGCTTAAATTATTGAAGTATTACCTCATTCTTTATTTCTTCCTAGAATTATATCAAATAATATGTATTGATATCAAGCAGTAATATTTCTTCCTTCTCCTTAAATTTAGTTTCTAAAGAAAAGAGAATTGCGAAGGTGAGATGAATGTTCAAAATAAAGTTCCAGCAGTCTAAGAGAGCAGAATTCATGTGTCCTATATTATGATTCCAAAACCAAGTTAGGCATTCAATTATTTATTGAAATGAGTTGAACTAGAAAAATATTTATTTTATACAAAGAATATCTTGCATTTCAAGTTATAATATTTGTAATAAGGCCAGAGTAAATCCTGAGTTTTAGTTAAGAAAACTCAGTTTGTTTTACAAGGTTTTAGGGCTTTTGCTAATGGACAGATGGACAACAATGGACAAGTGGGTGGGAGGGGTCTGTCTAAAGTCTGATTTTTGTGATTGGAGTACAAAAGAATATTTTTGTAAATCAACAATTTCAGAAGATCCCTATGTGGCAAAGCCAGCAATGTAACCTTCTGAAAAAGTGACTTCTAGATGTGTGAAGCTGGACAAGTTATTCTACATTTTGGGAGCTTAAATTTTGCTCTCTCTAAAACTGAAGATTCCTTAAAATACATGTGAATTTATCTTTATACACTTACATTATTATTACTGTATGTTGTAAATGGTAAAGCAACTTTCCATTTAATATTTTCATCCTTGAGCTATTTTTTCAACAACTGCTTATAATCTGGATTGAAATGGTTATTCCTAAATCACAGAAGAAAACACAACTGGCATTAGTTACAAAAAGTAATGAAAGACATTTTTAGATCCAATTATTTTCTAATTTTATGAATAAGGAAGCACATAAGGAAGGTAAGTTAATGAAGGTTATGCATCTATAAAGGAATTTTGGATCAGAGCTTACTGTTTCCTGTATCAAACATTGAACCTATATGCTACACTAACACCTCTGTCTTCCTTGGTGATAGGAGCACAAGTTAAGACATAAAAATATGGCTTAGCAAAATGTTTTCCAAAGATGCCACGCAGATCACCTTGCTGCCAACTGAATAGATATATTAGTAACAATGAGTAATAATAAGATTATACCAAAGACAATGGGTGATACCTAGTGGGAGAGAGCCTGGTGAGAAAATTAAAATTTCCAGTTAGGCAGATGATTTGTACCACTTCTCTAACTTAAGACTCAATCAGTAATTTAACTTCACTGTGTCTTGGTTCCTTCTGTAAACTGGTCATATATGATAAACTTCTGAGTTTTGGTGTGAAGGTTAAATGACTTAACACAAAGTGTGTAGTACCGCCATACTGGGGTGGGGGAACAGATAGAGAAAGGATCATGAAAGACTCAGAAGAGTAGAAATTATATACATTAAGTGATTTTTTTCCTACAGTATCTGAGAATTCATTTCTTGTTTGTTTGGTTTTTTCTTTTTTTTTTTGATATCTCCTCTGCCCAGCTGGTTTATAATTCTCTTGAAGACAAACAAAGGCCTGTCGGGGGTTTGACAGCCTGGAATAGGCAGGTGGTACCCAAACATAACAGCAGCGAGACTTAGTATGTGTCAAGAGTGATATCTTGTGTGTATCCTGGCATTTATCTCTGTTCACTGAAACGGAATACAGAGAGGCTAGAAAAGGGGAGATTAGCCAGTTGGATGCTGTGGAGGAGAGAAATATTTCCATTTTTATCCTACTAAGTCAGCAGTTCAGAGTGTATTGATTTGTTTTTTAAAAAGAATATTAATTTCTCCTAAAAAATGTGGCTGAAAGACTGAACAAATTAGACCTTGGATTTATTTACTAAGATGCAGGCTCTGATTATTCTCCTCTTTAAATCATCCTGCTGCCATGCTGTAGGCTTTTGAAACATGAATATTAATGTTGCCTGCTTCTGGCAGAGTTGAGTAGATGTGGCATTTCATAATTCAGATGTAAAAGTGAGAAGGGCCTCACAGTTTAATCTCTAATGCTTTTACTGTATCATTTAAAGAAGGAAAATTGAATTTTGTGTAAAAAGTTAGAAAATTATTATTTTTCTTAAGATAAGTAATTTCTTGCAAAAAAAAAAAAGTTCCAGACTTCTATTTGGGCAAAAACTTACTCAATAGCCAATTTTAGTTATGATCACACTTGAACATAGTTTTAATACTGGGGTTTTTGATAGTGCCATTCTTTTTTCATTTATTCATTCAATAAATTTATATTGAACTCAGACTGGAAATGGTCATGAAAAAAAAGTCTCTGCCATCAGACACAGTTTGAGAAAAACCTCTTCTTGGGTGAGTAGAAACCAGCAACAAACAGTCAAGTTTTAATTTGTTCAATCACCTAATTATAACTGAGCGTGTATGTGAATCAGCTACAGCACTGAGTATTGAGTTATCCACCAACCTAAAGGGCTCTCAGGCTAGTGGCATACAAAGAGAAGACAGTGACAAAAGGCAAGCTGAAGAGTAGTAAAGCTAGGGAAATGTAACGGGACATGGGACCTAGCCCTTCAGCACAGAAAGCACCATATAAAAATTAGAGCAACAATGAACTCAGGGATTGCTGGTGTATAAATGAATCAGTATACATGAGTGCTTCCCCAAAGGAGGCAGTGTGGCTGCCTATGGAATGCGGTACAGGAGGTCAGAGTGAGCAGCAAGTTCCAGATTGTGCAAGGCTCCAATGCCCTGTGAAGGAATTTTAACTTGAATTCCTACTTGCAGCAAAAGCTCCTTGCATACCCAGATCTATCTCATTCTGCTTTGTTTCTCTACCTGTAGTGCCTGCTAAGGGCTGAACAGGTCTTCAGGAGTGAATGCATAAGTTGAGTGTGAAAGGGAGTGACAGAGTTCTAGGAAACAGTATTGACACAACAGATTTTCATTCATTAAAAGTGTCCTGGCTCTATGGAGAATGTGCTCACTGGCAGCAGGGTGGGATTTCAGGAAACTTGTTTGCAGACCATTACATTAATTCTATCAAAAATAGATGGTAGTTCAGACTTTAGAGGGGTAGTTAAATTTAGAGGGGAAAGATTCAGAATGGGCCTTTCTGCTACTGGGAATAGGAACATTGTGCCAGCCTTCTGTGCAGTCGTTGTCTGGTCAGGTATTTATTGCTTATTTGTAGTTGTTTGGTGGCTTGGTTCTATTTCTGTAGATTTCTGGAGTCTTTATTTCTTCTTATTTTTATCTTTCCCTCCAAAGTGTTCCACCACCTCCAAACTGAGCATGTTTGATCCAACTCTTAATATAGTGACCTTGCAGACATTCTAAAACAAGCTGTGCATTATTAATTGCACGCCATCTCTTGACTCCTCTGTGCCACAAACATTTCCTTTTCAATGTGTCTCATTTGGACAACCTTTATTAGTTTGATATGGGGCCATGTAGTTCAGAAGTGTTTGCTCACACTATGATCATGCCCCAAGTCTTTCTTAAAGTTCTTTAGACATTGCTTTTCTCCAGTATTGTCTGCTTTACTAGTTACAGAGATGACTGATTGGCACATCTCCTCAGTTCCCAAGTGTTCTCTGCTGGGTGGCTATTTCCCACTGATGAAATCAGCATTTGTTAAACTTCCTGGCACTGGCCAGAGAATTTTACACTCCTTGCAATAGGAAGTTACTTCCTGTTTAAATTCCAAGTTCAAAAATATTTCGTGTCTCAAACTGCCGTGTTTATAAACCCCAAACGTTTTTCTTAGCAATAGTCATCATCACATGAGTCATAGATAAAGAAAAAAATTGTCTTATGGGGCCCAAAAGAGAGGCTTATTGGTATCTCCTCTCAAATAATTTTTAACATTTCTAAGCAATTAAATCCTTATGCATATGATATAAGTGATGGAATACATGACAAAGAGAACTAATGTATCCTTTAGTGTTTTTAAGACAAATAACTTTAGTGATGGGTTTGAATGGATGGAATGTTTGATCAGTAAACATAGGAGGAAATAAATTCCAGACAATGGAAAATGCAAAGACAGAGCATTGTGGGGAGAGATGTATGAGATGGAATAAGACAAGGCCGTGAAAGCAGTCTGGAGTTGGTTCCGGAGATGGAATGGAGAACTAAGTAGACATTATAGCATAAAAAATTCCGTGTAAAGGACTGAAGAATTTGCTTTTACTTAACTAAACCACAGGTACAAAGTGCAGAAACATTGCTATGATGGGAGCAATCTATCTTTATGTGCTCCTAATAAGAGTAGAAACTTTCATGTAAGAGATGGGGTTTTTCAACCAACAGATTGGGAAAATATTTTTGCCAGCCATTGCTTATCAAAAGACTAATGTCTAGAATATTTAAAGAAATTTTTAAAAAGTCCCTTCAAATTTAAAGACTCAGTCCAAAAATGGGCAACTGAAATGAATAGACACTTCTAAGTAGTAGAAATGACAAATAAATATATGAACAAATATTCGGCATCACTGGTCATTCAAGAGACGTAAATGAAAACAATGTTGAGATTCCATCTCACCCTAAAAAGAATGAATATTATCAAGAAATCAACAAATAACAAAAGTTGGAGGGGCTGTGGAGAAAAAGGAACCCTTCTCTAGTGTTGGTGGGAGTGTAGGCTAGTGAAACTACTCTAGAAATCAGTGTGGAGATTCCTCAAAAAACTAGGACTATAATTCCATTCGACTTAGCTGTTCCCTTTGTTGGCAACTTCTCAAAAGAATTAAAAGTATCATATCACAATGATCTGTGCTCACCCATGTTTATAATAACACAGTTTGTAGTAGTTAAATCTTGGAGACAGGCCAATTGCTCATCAACAGGTGAAAGGGTAAATAAGACGTGGTATTTTTATGTGATGGAGTACCATTCTGCAATAAAGAATGATAAACTTGAGGTATTTTTAGATTTAAATGGATGCACCATGAGCCCATACACTTAAGTGAAATAAATCAATGACACTTGTTTAAATATTGCATTATTTCTCTGATGTGAGAAAACAAAAGTGTAAATAAGGACCAAAATGTATAATGGATATTGGGAAATGGGAAAAAAAAATGTTCAAATGGAAAGGGGAACAAGTGTAGGAGGAGGTAGAGAACAAGGAAGGGAAAAGATAAAAAAAATGGAAGAAAATAGAAACAAAGCTTCTATAAATAATAAGAAGAGGGGTTTATGGGAGGGGAGTTGGAAGAAAAAATAAGAATCAAGATATATTATGCACAGGTACAAACTCCTAAAATGAATATGATCATTATGTATGTCTAAAATATACCAATAAAATGTTTAAAAGAGAGCTGAAGCCTTTGTCAGGAGCCTTTATAACTCACACAGAGTAAATTCTTCAACTATACAATAGTGTGCCTAAATATGGAGAAGTTGGAAAGTACAGATGTCTTTGGTAATTTTGAAATAAGTAGATGCAAGCTCTTTGCATACCTCCTCATGCTTGATTCTGTGTGCAGGGCTTTCTTCTAGAAAGGCAGAGAGATGGAGCTCAAGAAAGAAGCAAATATGCAGCTTACCCAATGACAAGACAGGCACTAAGAGTAACAAGGTGGAGAGGTGACCTCCAGGAAGTATGATGATGCCCTGATGTTCCCTGACGTACCCAATGCTGTGATCCACCATTTGCAAGTTTATGTTCTCTTCTGCTCTATGTTTCATCATATTTGTCTACTGCCCATTCCCCCACCCAGGCCTTTACTCATTAAGATTTTAATCTCTCTTTGTATCACTAAATGACTCATTCTGGCCTTATTTGACCTGCATTCTGCAGGTACAGTAAGGTCATGCTAGCATGTGCCAGAGCTATTGGGGAGAGGTTATGACACTTGGGAAAGGTTGTTCTTCCTGAAGTTATTGCTCTATAGCTATGAGCTGTTTACTCTCTCGTTGCCATCAGATGGATTCTTGGAGGAACCAAGGGCTCCCAATTTGTGTTGAGCCACAGGCAGGAGGAATGCAGGACAGGGTGCAAAGAAAAGACCTGGGGTTGAGGTAGGACTGGATCGCAACGCCACTGGTCCTACTGAAATACTATTCACTTTTTCACTGAGTTTCAGGGGAAACTGATTTGCATGGTGTGATTAGTACAAGGCAACAAATTAAATGATTATTAAAGGGAGGCAAATGGTTAGCTAGTAGGAGGCAGTGAGAGGATTTGTCTGTCTATTACTTGAAGCATGGGGTCCTTTCTATATACGCTTGCTTCTTTAAACTCCAGTCTCTTGGCACATAACCTATTGTTGTTATGGGCAGTAATGCAATAATAATAGTAATAACAAATATTTTCTATAGAAAAGTAAATTTGGGAGACACATTTTATTATGATTAGCAATGTGTCTCATGCTGGGTGTTAAATACTATTTTATGAGTACTATATTTTCTTTCATTCAGGCAAAATGATGTTTGTAAAGGGAATTTTCTCCCCTCTGTATCATTACTATGAAGCTTTTTTTCTTTTTTTTTCTTTTTTTTTTTTTTTTTTTTGAATAGTGGAAGCATGTCAGAATTAAAGGAGGCTGATATGTGCTGTCCCTGGCAAATTGCATTCTCAAATAATGAGCCAGGTAGCTGCAATGTTGGCTCAGCGGCATCTGAGCATAAATTCTGAGTTTCCTTTCATTTGTGGCACCCAGCCACATGCCAGGCAAAGGCTGGCTGCATTTTGGTGAGGGTTCCATAATAGGAAAACATCAGGTAAGACACTGGCCTGGTCTTTTATGGCTCCTTCAAACTGTGAAAATCAATAATTCTGTTTGAAGGTGCCACAGGACAAATGCAAAAAGGAGCCAGAGAGAGCCGTAGTACCTTTAGAAAAATTTCACGGCTGGATTCATGTTTCAAATAATCAAGGGAATGTCTTTTAGTGAGTGTCCTATCCTTGGCCACTGCAGGAAATGTCAGGAAGACTATACTAATCAAAGCTAGCACTGGGTTAAGGATGAAAGGTTCTTTTCCTGCTGTTCAAGGTGGTCAGTGAACATCTCAGAAGGGACGCAGACCTGTTAGGCCTCGTGGTCAATGGAGAGCTACACTGGCAGCTGAAATTCAGAGTAGGCTAAAAACATGTAGGCAGGGGGATTTGTGCAGGTGTGTGTAGATTATTCCTCTCTCTCTCCCCTCCCTCCCCACCATACACTCTGTAGCACATGTACCCTGACCCACTTTAATTCCCTCTGCTCTTTTCTCCCCATTTGTCTCCAAGGGATAGTTTCTTTAACTGGTGAGCCCTGTCCTTTCTTTGCCTTTTGCCAATGAGAAAAGATGTCTTCCAGGAAAATTTTTCAACATTACTTTGTATGTGAATCAGCGGGGAACTTGTTAAAATGCACATCCAAATTCAGTGCATTTGGGGTGGGACTGACATTTTGCATTTCTAAAAAGTTCTCTGGTGATGAAGATGCCACTGCCCAGTGGACCATATTGGGAAGAGGGAGGCAACTTGTCCCTTTTACTTTGTCCCCTCTGAAGAATGTCTAAAGAATGACATCATCTTCTTTCCCTGGGGCCTCTATGCACTGGTCAGTTAGAAGGGTTGATACTGATAAGGAATGATTCACAACACAACAGGAAGAGACTGTGTGAGTTGGGACCCAGGCCCCTTCTCTTGCCTCACAGGTGTGCAGATTTGGGATTATCAAAATAATTCAGCATTATCACTCCAGTAACCAAAATAATTGATTAAATTAGCTTAAATCTCTAAAACTTGAGATTCTATAAACTTGCATACTTGAACAGCCAAACTGATTGAAGATCGCAATCTATTTCTCTCTTATGACATTATAAAACAATCTTCAGAAAAACTTACTAATAACCTAAAAAAATTGAAAGTAGATGGTATATTCTGTACTATGGCTTTATTTTTATGTCATCTGAAAGTGCTCACTTCTTTGAAGCTAACACAAATAAATTATAAAAGACTGGAGAAATAAAGGTGGCAAAGGAGAAGAAAAGTTATGCCACTTAGATTTAAATTGTTAGTCTGAGTTTTGAGATAGAAAGATAAGAGCATTACATTCCAGGAATCCGGAGATGATAGTTCTGTCATTTGTAGTGAAAATCTCTGAGGGAGAAAGCCTTATGCTCAGGGGAAAAAGCTGAAAGTGCTCATGGAGAAATGGAGTTAATGACCAATTCTAAAAGGATCAACAAAGAAGAAAATTGTTCAAAAGAGTGCACCACATGCCTGGCTTGAAGGAAGTCTTTCTGGTAACTCACCTGAGTAAACTTGACCATTTGTCTCCAAGGGATAGTTCTGTAACTAAGTGTTTTTTATGGATGAAATTCTGCTTTAGCAGACTGCATTGAAAACAAGAACTTCACCTGGTTTGTCTATTTCTGGATCCCCAGAACCTGGCATGGTATTTAATATGTCATAGATAGTAGATATTTGTTGAATGAAAGGATAGATAAATGGTTTGTGCCGTCTAAATTTTTAGCTATGATCAAATTAAGTAGTTGTAATGTTGATATGTTGTGTCAACTTGAGAAGCTTAGAATTTTACTAAAGGACTCAGCAGGGTCCATGTTCCTCACCTTATAAACAACTTGGGCCCGTGCAAGAGCAGGGTGGAGAGATGATGTGGGTACCACACAACCCCCACCAGGTGGGGTAGCCTGCTTACAATACAAGGAAGGAAAAAAGGCTTGCTCACCCCCCCTACCTTTGCTCTTGCTGCTTTTGCTATGTTCTGTCACTTTAAAGTGTTGACTCTGTAGTATGCCATCCTGCCTTGGAGTCAACTGATTATGGACTAAAACTTCCACAAACTGTGAGCTAAATAAACCTTTCCTTCTTTAATTTTGTGTGTCAGGTATTTTGTCCCAGCAGTGAGTGAAAAGTAACCAAGATAGTAGTATAAAATTACTGTCTGAAAGAGATAATGCATTGAGAGTTATTGTCTTAAATATTTAAAATAAGGTTGTGATTGTAACAGAATGCAATTTGTCTTGATTTTCTGAGCAGGGGTGGGCAGGATTATTAGGATAAGTTGCAGAAGGTATGGCTTAAAGATAAACAGATAATTAGCACTGTGATAATTGTGTTTTATTAATGGTCACAACAAAAAATAGAAAGGATTTTTGTGCTACCAAGAAAATAGCAAGCATGTAATAACTTCTAGGTCTGTACTGCTTCATTTCTGAATGAGAATGAAAAACTCAAATTCCCTACTGTACATCGCTTCAAAGACTTTAGCATTCAAGAATCCTGATGTAAGATCATGGGATGAAGAAATTCCAAGATCATTCTTGGATGTGAAGTGGAAAAAGTCAGCTCAGAGGGCATAGATTTTCACAAGCTCACAGTCTCCTCCATCTATCTTTGCATTTCACATGAGATTAAGGCTGCAGCAAAGGCATCACTGGAGGGAGCTTGTCGGTGGAGCCTGCACATCCATATTACCAGGATCTTTGGTACCTGCTTTGTTTGCAGTCACTCAAAATACACTGTTCTTCCACCTAGACATGCACCTAGGTTCTTCTTCTCAATGGGATGGCGGCTCTGACTGGAGCCAGGGTGGGAGTGAGGGCTCTAGGAGGCACGCCAGAATTCCTCCCACAGGGGTGCAGCGTTTTTCCATAACCAAAGTAATCTTTGTACCATTTCATGTGTTGAGTATTTTTCTGTTTCTGTTTTCCTCTAACTCTTTGCATCTCATACTAAGAAAATGTCTTGATTATACCTCAGTGAACCTGGAAAAATAGGGAAGCTGTATTTAAAAAAATACTCCAGAATATAATTTAATTAATATCTCTAAATGCTTTTTTTTCCCGATTTGTCCAGTTAGTTACAAACAGCGATATTTTTGAGAGAAAAGCCCACACCTTCCTGGCTGCTGCTCTTTGGATTCCATATTAGTGGAGCCCAGCAAGTTCATCCACATAGTGCCCAGTCAGAGGGGAATTTGAGCGAGGTCCCGAAATAAATGTGATCGCTAAAGGGAACAAGGTTAATTGCCAGCCTCAATGCTCCTGCACAGAGAGAGGCAAGCGTGCCTCACCAGCTCACAAAAACATGAAAATCGAATTAACCAGCTAACAGGCTAGATGTAGTTTGGATTTCTAATGTGTGCCAACAGATGGAAGGGTTAAAGATGTGGCGGTTGGCTCAGACTGAACACATCCTTTTTGAATCTGGAGTGTTTTTTGCATCATCCATAAAATTTGTTGTTTATTTCATTCTCTTTGTTTGCAGGCTTGGAAAATTAGTCATTTTCTCCAGGAAAATCAAATAGAGGAGATAAATCATTGGCTCTCTAGGTTATTCATTTTAAAACATCTCAAAGTTCTTTTCACTTCCCTGAAGTTCTTATTATGTACTGACCTGAGAAAGAATGGATTCTTTTTAAACCATCTCAAAGTTCCTTTCACTTCCCAAAGACAGTTACTCGCATAATTTAAAACTTCAGTAGACAAGTGATTATACATCATCTCCCTCTTGGTGCCTTCTAGAAGAGGATGCATATCAGATGAGATTGTGCAGGGTAGGGGCAGGGCCATCCGGAGAGGGGCACCCTGCTACATGCATTTACAAAGGAATCAGCACTTGCTTTGTGTTTCACACCACAAGTTATCACTTATATGAAAAAAGAGACCACTTGACATGGTGATATATTCCTGTAATCACAGCACTCAGGAGGCTGAGACAGGAGGATCCTTGCAAGTTCAAGACCAGCCTGGGCTACAGAGTGAACCCAAAGCTATTCTGAATCATATCACAAGACCTGTCTCAAAAAAACAAAAACAAAAAAAATGAGGTAGATTTAGACTTAACAAGACAATAGTAAAAGAAAATAGCAAAACACATAAAATGACAGGGGTACACAGCAACTAATTGGAAAATTAGAGTAATTTAGATCATCATATTATCTGTAAAAGTTATATAAACCAATTATTAGCTATGCAAGATGTTTAAAGTGTCTTTTAAACCTTACTAACACCTTTTTTTCACCTACACAGTTGAACAATGAGGAAAATCATTCTGTTCTCTGTTTTCTTTCCTGTTTCTCATTTTGGCAGCGGAAGGGAGATAGGGAGAGGACTCAGAATTAGCCAATATTAGCTCTGTGCTTGGAACATAGCACATAATAAACTTTTATCATTATCATTATCATCACTTCATTTTGAAAGTTTTGAGCTAGATTATGAATTTCTAATCTTTTCATTATTAAACATCAATTTTCCTCAAGACCTTATGTTTGGGAATATTTTATAATAATGTACTATGGTAATCAAGTAAAAATTAAATAATTTTCTGGTTTTTAACTATTCAAAGACATCAAAATGTCAGTGAGAACTTCAGATATTTGTGATAATGAATGTTAACATATTGAGTTTATATTTGAATTAAAGTAAAGAAAATGTTTTAACTAAGACATATTAAACTGTTCCATTATGTTCAATGATTATGAACTAATGTATAAAATTATTTTTAGAAACAGGTATTCAGAGACCTTTGGCTAGAACAGATTGAATGCACATCTCAGGGACACTGGATGTTATCTACGAAAATCTTATCATCTAAATAACACTTGAAATTTAGATTATACCTTCAGATTGTACCTTCAGAAACTGCATCACAATGTAAGAGTGAGAGAGACAATTTTTTAACCTGCTATTCAGTCAACGAACATTTATTGTGTTTCAAAGCATATGCAGTAATTTGCATATATTAAAAATAACACATTTGAGCTAGGGCAGAAAATTTGTAGGAAAAGATCATTAAGCAGTATATTTCTAAGTAGAAAAGAACCATAAACATAAAATGAGGAGAGAAGGATGGCGTACTTAGCTAATTCACTTTTTCCCTACCAGAACTGGCCAAAATTCAAGATATGCATGGATCAAGTAAAATCAGGAATCTGTTATAAGTCTAAGAATTGTTACTTTGGCTAATTTTGTTGAAGTAAACTTTTAAAAATCTACACATACAGGATGCTTAAGAATGTCCTTTATTTACTTTTTTGAATATGAATCACCTCTCTTCGACATCTCAGTGCACCCAAGGTACAGCTGAGTTCCTCCAGTCTGGTTGACAAATACAGAATAACACAGCTGGCAGCAGCCATCCCTGCTCCAAAATCATAAAGACCCTGGGGGCAAAGCAACTTTGCAGTATTATCAGTGTGAACTTGCAAGAAAGGCATAGCATTTCATTCTTAGCATCAGAAGCTGGGGATAGAACAGCAGGACACAGTCATCACATTTTCACTGTCTCTGCTGCCAGGGACCTCTATATTTGTGAAATGCACTCTTGGCCCCTTATCAGTGGAGGAAGGGGTGAGCCTTGAACCCCAGCACTTGCAATGGAACCATCAGAGAGTTAGTACACAGATGAATGACCATGACTTTGAGCCTGTCTCAAAGAAGGTTCACAGCAGATTCCAAACTTAACAGATTACTCGCATTTGGGAAAAAAAAATTTTCCACATGTGCATCTGTCAATTCAAACTTTTGCAGGTTCTCAAGGACAGCAGAATATTTGTCTTAGAATGTACATTTTCTTCTGTTTCTTATAATTTCCCAATTCTGTATCTCCAGGCATTTGGAAAACTTTTCAAAATTCTATATGCTGAGAAACTGGGTGACATAGCATCGCTAGGAACCCAACCAGCCTTCATGTCAGCCCTCACCACTGCCTAGGAGGGTCACACTTGCACCCACATTCAGTTAGACCCCTGGGAAGGACTCCAGGCAAGGATGAAGTAGTTACTCCTCTTAGAGGGAGTTGGTAGAAGGACAGGCAACAGCAGCAACGTGTAGCAGGACAGCTGCCTGAAGAGAGCATGAGCTGAAGTGGACAGTGAGATGAAGAGAGACGGCAAAGACTGCACATACTGAGAGGAGGTACCTGCAGAGCTGCAGTACTCCTGTGAGTTTCTATTGTGCGCTCCTTGTGGTGGTGTTTCCAGAGGCAAAACCTGCTATAGAGGTGCAGATTTGTCTAGGAAAGTCTTTGTACACATTGTTAAACAAGTTTGTGTGCGTGTGTGCGTGCATGAATGTGTGTGCGGTACTGAGGATTGTATCCAAGGCATTAACTTTGCACTGAGCTGTCTACTGAGCCCTTTTATTTTATTTTGAGAGAGATTCTAAGTGACCCAGGCTGGGTTACAGTTGCAATCCTCTTGCTTCAGCCTTCCAAAGTGCTGGAATTACTGGCATGAATCACCACATTCAGTCAGCAATTCATATTTTACCCAAATGATAAAGAGGGTATGGTTCCTCCAAATTCTTATGCTGAAGATCTAATTTCTAGTATCTCAGAATGTGTATATATTTGCAGAAAGGGACTTATAAAAGTGATTAAGTTTAAGATAATATCTTTGGGGTGGACACTGATATAATCTGACCAATACTTATGGACAGAAAAATGGAAACACACAGAATATGGTGGAACAAGTGATTGTTCAGGGAAAAGACCATGTAAGGTCAGAATAGACAGAACCCATCTGAAAGCTAAGACAAAGGGCTTCAGAAAAAACCAGGCAATGGTCTTGGAATTTTAGTCTCCAGAACTATGAGAAATCCTCAAAGGAGGATTAGAAGATAGGTTTGGTATATTCAAACAGGACCTTTGTAAACTATGGATGTTCTTGGTGCATTATGTTAATCATCTCAATGATCTGAGGCGGTTTGTTTTGTTTTGTTCTGTTTTGCACTCCCTTTTTTGTACCTTAAAAAACAAAGCCACAAAAGAAAACTATGTTGCTACTTTATCAAAGAAATCAAAAACAATCTAGCAGTTGAACCCTTTGGTGCCATATTTATTCAAGTGTGCTCTGCACACTTCCCAAGGCAGGGAGGGATGTAATTTTCTTCTGGCAGGAGGAATAGAACTATCATATTTATAATAAATAGAAATCTTTTTACATATTTTCATAATTTCCCCTGCTGCTTCAGCTAATTAATTATCAATGCTATTTGTGTTTAGACAAGAGGGTTTGTCTCCTTCACAGCCCATCTGCTTCTTGGTAACCTTGCTGTGAAGTCATTGCAAGGCAGAATTGCTGATAAAGCTATCATCACCATGGCAACCTGCTGCTATGTCACAAACGCAAGAGTGTTACCTCACTGAAGTTGAAAGGAGAAATCAAACTGCTGTCTGTTGTGTGAGGTGATAATCATTTTTAATCAGACACATGATCTGTGAGTTTTTTTCCCAGAAATATAGTAGAGAAGGAGCCTTCTTGAAAAACATTACTGCAATAACCTTTCTGCTACTTAAAAAATATAAAATGAACATTTTTATATTAGGAGAGCAATATAAATATGTAATTATAGTTCAGTGAAATGTCCTTCATAATATTATATTGGACCAGAGTTTTTGATTTATAAAAAAAAAAAAAACATGAATTTATTCCTTGGTTCAGTTGTTTCTGTGCTTGTTACTCTTAACTGCTTACCACTAGTAATGGACATTCAGTAATCACAGCCTCCTAGATGCAACCACCCATGAAGTAGAGATCATGGTTCCCAAGTACGGATTACACAACTGAGGATAAGTGAGACAGAGGTACTCTTACAGCTGGAGTGGCAGAGCCGCGCGCTGAGCCCAGACCCATAGCTGAGAACCAGGTTTCTTCTGCTCTGCAAGATCACACACATATGTCCCATCTAACCTACAATGTAGACACGGATGTATGTTCCTGTTATTGACAATGGAATATCTAGAATTAGAATTCAATAACATAAAGTTCTGCCAGTTTTTAAGCATTGATGAGATTTTAGTAATAAAAGACTTGTGGGATGCCAGAATGGATTTTGTCTGACTTCCTTTATTTTATAAATGAATAAACTTAGTCTCAGTGAAAAATTCACCCAAGGCAAGTCAAGGATGAACCGCTGTTATCTTGTTTACAGTAACAGCTGCAAGCTTTACTGTTGAAAGTACATTTGTGTTTATCCTAGCTTCTCCAGAGTTTGAAAATAGCATCAAATGTCACCTAAGTAGGCCCTACATCAAAACTTCTGAGAGCAAATCACCTAAATATGCAACAGACCATCCAAAATATGCATGTAATCTTAATATGCTTATTGTGCTCAAAAAACTTACTGTGCAATGCAAATCCCCAGTCCTTTTCTTCTAACCAGGCAGTAAAATCCCATTTTACTCAGACGTTCTCCAGTCACCAGTATAAGGAATAATTAAAAAAACTCAAACTAACAGAGACAGAAGGGGAGAAGTATACTACAGATGTGATTTTAACACAATCTTGTGTTTATAGTGGCTTCCTTGACGTGGTAACTGAGAACTAATCATAATTCCTTAAAACATCAGCTTTAACTTGTCCATAATGAAAGTAAGAAGTCATAGTTTTGTTAATTGGGGCTGAATATAGTTAAATTAAGCATGGGCCAAATTCAATGATTTTTCTTTTCTTGGTCTGAACAAGTTAATTTCTTTAGCATCCAAGTAATGTTATTCTTTATTATCTTACAAACACTCTATGAGTATTTTGCTATATGTCTTCCAGCAAAACTGACTCATCTCCTGGTCTGATGTTTACCAAGCTTGAGGTAGTAAGGAATTGTTTCCCTGCTGATTGCCTCTATTTGTACAGCAGCCCAGACTGGGAAGGGGAATTATTACATGTAGCCACAGACTGTCTCTCCTAAAGAAACAGCTAAACACAGTGGGAAGGTGAATTCTGCAATCGAACCACAAGAACTGCTGCCATAAGTTCTAATCAGCCTGTTATTTTCTTCCTTGGATGGTTGGTTAACTAGTTACTCAGTTGTATGATACAGGCAGTAAATATTGCAACAATCTGTAAGTTCTGCATCTCTCCAGCTGCCAGAGAGCTAAGGCAAAACATTTGTTGGGCATTTGGTGTGTGTACCTACACTATACCGTGGGAAGAAAAAGGCTAACGTGGTGCATCCTTCACACTACCATTGTTTACAATGTTATGCAAGATGAGTGGAACCAACAGCCATAATAGCACAGGCAATTTGGAATCAAGATCATGCCATTTGAGCTGTTTCAGACTTGATTTATATAAATGTTACATATATGAATGCAAGGATTCAAACAAACTCCACCTTAGATGGTGATTTTCAAACGCATGATTAAAAAGTAAGACTGTAAAGTTTACATTTTCCAATACATTTTTTTACCATATTCCAGGCATCATGGTAGACATCATGAATTCTTCATATCACTCTATACTTTCAACAACACTAGGTAGTACATGAGTTTTCTGGTACACCTTATAGAAGAGAGGAATATGGTACAATTCATAGTTGGAAAGGTTAACTTGTTTGAATTAGTAGGCAAATACTGGCACACGTTAGAACCCATGTATTTCAGAACTTAGGAATTTATACAAATTTATGCTGCCTAGGAAAATCAGATAGGAAAATGGCATAGACACAGCACAGAGATGATAAGCAACAAGGATCTGTGAAGGACAGGTCAAACCCCTTATCCCATGCTCCTCATTTGAAGTGACCTAGGGCATTGCAGAATAGACCGACTTCCCTGCAGCTTTACTCATAATCTCTTCAATTCCATCAAATTCAAACATGACTTTTTTATTCTTTGAAAACTCTACAAAAATGTGCCAGTAATGTTGCTTGAAAGTACTTTCCCTCTTGGAATCTTCTACCTTTGAACACTATTGACTTTTAGGAATTAAGTGAGCTACACAAACTGACTCAACAGGATCAATACATTGATAAAATTGGTAGGTTTTATTTGCTTTTTCCCCATTTACCTGAGTTCCTAAATCTGTATTTGTGGGCTGCTGTTTAGATAACTTTGCCATTATATAATACTAGTATCCATCTGTGATATTTATGATGTTTGATATGAATAATTCATTCAGCTTAGTTGCTTGTCTTGTGTTCTTAGTTATCCCTGAGAACATGAAGGGAGGTGGATATTCAAGGAAGATAAGAAATTCATTAATGTGTCCTTGAAAGTAAGGGAGTTAGATTTGGTAGATGGGAATGGAAATTAGGGGCTCACCTTCAGTTACATAGGCTGTGAATTGGAGACAACTGAAGGCTCAAAATGTTACTTATCAGAGTTGCTGTGCGAGCTAAGAGAAATGATGGATACTTATTAGTTGTCTTTATAACCTCATATGCAATATATACTTTTAGGAGAAAAAGAAGTGAGATAATATTAGAAATATTTCCATAACTTAATTTGTTTCACATACCAGTGTCTCTTGCATATTAAGCATATTTTATAAATAGACTTATTCATTCCATTTTATAATTGGATAATGATTTAATCAATTCTTTTTATGAATTTAGAAGTCATTTCCAGGTTTTTGTCTTATTCTGCCTTGTTTTATTTTACTATTACAAGAATATTATGATGATCCTCTTTGTACGCATAATTTGCAAAATTGGTGAAGATAGTGTAGGATAAATTTCTTGAAGTCTAATTGTTGTGTCAAAGGATATGTAGGTGTTCCAAAGAGTGCAAAACACATCAATTTAATCTCTAGCTACAGTATTTCTAAGGTTTAAATGTATTTCTCTTTAGCATTAGCTAATATCAAAGTTTTAAATTTCTCATAATTTGTATCTGTGAAAATGGTCGATTTAAATTTACTCAATTCTGAGGATGGGCTTTACCAACAGACATGTAATAGCACAGGCAATTGATTTTGAATAGTTTTCTATTCCTAATGTGTATTTGTTGTCTTTTGTTTCTGTGAGTTTTTTGCCCATGTTTTCTCATTTTCTTAGTGATCAGTCATGGAATTCTATCCATGAAATTTTGTGAGTACTGATTGTATTAATTCTTAGAATGTCAGTGAAATTGAAATGGTTTTCCCAGCCATTATTTCTCTTTCAACTTTCTGTACGATAATTTTAAAGAGGCTACATCTTTAAATTTTTACTTAAATTGGTTTTTTATTCACTTCAGGTGTTTAAGGGGAAAAAACATATTTTCTGTTTTTCTTTATATGATCCATTCCTTTTGCTAATTACATATCTATTAATTCTTGTTCTACCTGAAATAAAGAGCTCAGTCATTTTTAAAGGACTACTCAGTTGTTTCAACAACATTTTTTCTAGATAATCTACCAAAAATTTACTTTTATCACATACTACATCCCCTTAAATATGTATCTGTACCTATGATTTCATTTCTACTACTTTTCCAAGAATTTGGGCCAAAACAAACAATTAAAAATATTCTGCCTGAATGTGTTTTCATATTTGGTAGTGTCAACTTCCCTTCATTATTATTTTCCATATTTACGCTGATTTTTCTACATGCTATATTCCCCTATAACACAGTCATATTGATACATTGATTTGATTTTATACAGAAATACTATCATTAATCTATCATTGAGCCTTAATCATAAACTGAGATATGTATTTCCATTTATTCATTTTTAACTCCATAGATAACATAGATTGGTATAACTGATGCCATCTTGAGCCCTGCACTTAAAAGTGTCCTGTATTTGACCCAGGAAAATGGAAAATTACTCAGGATGTAAGTTGAGAAAAGCAGAATGAGCTGTACCCACAGGAGAAAAATTAACCTGCTCAACAAAAGAAGCAGGATAAAGTGTAAGATTCTAACTAAACTGTTTCCAACAGGATGTCTTTTTTTTTTTGTGGTTCTCTGTTTTAAAAACTCGGTAATTTTCCAGTTCAGGGCCACTTGGTAAGACTGAAAGGGGTCCATGAGAGTGTTCACTGAGCTCAGCTAATTAAATTCCAAATTTATCAGTTGAGCGGCTTAGATTCCTATACTGTTTACCAACCCACTTCAGTAACTAGAGGGTCCTTTTAATGTATTTCTTTCCTAACTGTTTCAGCCTCCATAAATTCTGAAAGAAAAATAAATTGTTCTTCAACCCTGTTACATGTTTTCTTTATGTTGCTCATTTCATTTTTCTAATATCATTGCTTTATTTTCTCATTTAACCTTGAAAACTTAGAAATGCCACAGCAACTCTGCCATATTCATGAGACCAGCCTTTAGCCATAGAAGGTTAGTGACATTGTATGTGAGTAATAGCTAATATTATAAATAGTGAAGTAATGCTGCCTCTCACAGCTCTTTCCGGAGTGTACAATCATTACTCGTGCAGGATGGAGTGATTTGGATGAAGTTTGCTTAAGGATCACTGTCATTATATATTTATGAATAACAGCAAACACTATTTAAGATAAGCCATTCTCTGAGAATTGACATGCTACATCAGAGACTGAATGATAGAATTCCTAGCCCTGTGCTTGTGGCACTAACAATCTGTTTCATAGGCCAGGCTCTGCAAACTAATGAGCACGGTCACTCTCCATTCTTTTCAAATGAGGAAAAGATAGTAAGAAAAAATATATCATGGATGTAGTATTTACGCTACATGTAAACCAATAAAATCCATTTAATCCTCTTTGGAGAAGTAACAGAAATAAATATTGCACACCTCTCATAACCTCAGCAAAACACTGCCATTTGTACTCATCTGCTCCTTTGTATTCTAATTTCTTTTGTCCCAAAGAGAAAGATATTTATCTTTATATAATCAATTCCTCGTGAATTTTTCCAATTTGTTGTTATTTTTGGTGATGTTTTGATGGGGATAGCAATCATTGCAAGGTTCTAAAATTACTCAAATTATTGTCTGAGGCTTTTTTTCATTACCATAGAATTTATTTTATCATGGAACAATTTAACCTAGAGTGGAAGCTATCTGATTTTGTGGAACACTCAAAAGACTAAACTCTTGTCATAGTTTACTCTATATAGTTTTAAAGGCATTAAATGTTGAAAATATACCTGGTCCATTTCTCATCTTACCCCTCCTAAATCTTTCCTTATACCTTATCCTGTATGAATAAATCCAGTATTGCCAACCATGGCAACTCCCCAATAATTTTGGGATTGCCAATCCCTTCTTTGGAGAATATTGACGAGTAATTCCTCAATCTCATCAAAGAATTGCTCCTAGAGAGCATGCAGCTATGATGTCTCTCATGCATAGAGCGGCAAGACTCTTTTCTGAGAATCTTATGGGACCTTAGAATGAACTTCCAGCATCTCTGTCCATTTAAGTAACATAAATACTGTAGAAATAAACAAGAGATTAAAAGCTTTCTTTTGCCCCCCCCCAGGGAAATGTTCCAGTTAGTTCCATGACATGCTCTCAGAAATGATACCTTCAAGGAAAATTATCAGTCCAGTGTAGAATCCTGAATAACAATAAAACTGCCACACCACTGTTTAATTCTCCATATAGTCTTACCCTAGACAAGTTTGTCAAGTAAAAACCTTTTGCTTAGTAAATGTCGTAATATTGGTATGGTCCCATCCATAATTTTCCTTTGCTATAGAATAGAGATGGAAATTCTTAACTAAAACCAAAAAGTCTTGCATATTTAAGACTATGCGAGTGTCTCTAGCTACATCTCCTGTCAGGCTCTACTTTAGTCTCTGGGGTCACCTTCTATAGTTCCATATATTCAAGTTCTTTGCTGCCATCACAGGGCATTTGAATGTGTTTTTCCCTCTATCTAGACTGTTCCCTTTGTTCTTTTTGCACTTTAAGACATCCTTTAGATCTAAGTTCTTCGAATTTTTTTTTTTTGGCTTGCCTGAACAGGTCAAATAATATTTATAGACCTTGATGACACCATACACTCATTTTGGTAACACTTATCATTTTTGCATTTTCATATTTATTTATGTGATTTGATAAATATCTATTTCCCTCACTAGACTCAAACAATTAAGAATAGAAACTCTCTATTATTCCTTCTGTTATGTGTGGTTTCTGGTATATATATACCAAGCACTCAAAAAACTGTTGAATGAATTAATCTTGACTTTAATTCATGTGTTTATTACCACCAAGAATACCTAGGATATTTTGGAAAACTAAGTTCATAAAGAAAGGCTCCACCATGGCTTGACTTCAACTGTTAAACTGTTAAATCAAGTTGTTGCTGCCATTAAAGTACAGCATCAGCTAAGCAGAAGGGCAGGTACTAGCATCAGGGTGGGCACCTGAATGGAGAGAAGCAAGATAATCTAATGGTTGCCAAAATCGCCCTTTAGAATCAGGAAAGAAAGGGTAACATGGGGAAACTACCAAAGAATCCTATGTTCAGCATGAAGAAATCTATCATATAAGAATAATCTTCCTTTCTTTAAAAAACAAAAAAAATCTTAGCAGTAAAAAATTGGGACAAGAATTTTAACATTCCTTTTACGCTATGCACAAGTTCTTTGCCAAGTCATTCTGCTTCTGCAAAGGAAGAGAACTGTAGTACTTGGACTTTAAAAAAGAAATTGTAGAAAAAGTTAGTGGAATTTATATACTGTAAAAAGATGATCTGCAGCCTTCTTTATTTACCATATAAATACACACACAACGACTGAATATTATCTCTGAAACATATTATGTGGCGAATGGCAGTATGGCAATCATCCAAAAAAGCTTTTTCTCTTTCTGCGGTATTTGTTTGGGTACATTAAAACTATTTTTTTAAATGTAAAAAGCAGTCCCTTTCCCTGCTGCTTCTAAATGAGAGATGGTAAATGACAAGGGTGGGAATTACTGATCAGGACCTGTTCCAGAAGTCACCCAGTAATCTAATCAGGGATCTCCTGGGTCTTAGGGAAAATTTTGCTTTCATAGCAATCCAATTTCAGGCAGTTAATTTATGTCAAGATTTTCAGCATATATATCTAAATAGAATTTCTCCATCTACAGAAATTTGACGTCCAAAATTCTAAAACTGAGTTCTTTCTGTATTGAAACCAAAAACTTTAATACTGAATTAGGAATAAAGTCTCTCCCAGGCCACCACTATAATAAACACACATGTGTAGATAATAAAGAGAGAAAGAGAACGTAAGTCATTTCCAGGTTTTTTGTAGCTCAGTAGCTCAACCTTCCTAAGAGTGAGGTGACAACTGAAAGAGCAACTGTGTGGAAAAAGTAGTTTGGATAGTGTTGTTTAAACACACACACACACACACACACACACACACAAAATCAGGACTCTGAGAAAGATTACAGGGCAATGAAACAGCACAATTCCAGGAAATGTGAATTGTATCCATTTATTCTTAAATTTTATTTTGTATGAATTATGCTATTTTTTCACCAAAAATTCCCTTTTATAATGTGTCATTCTTCATGACAAAGTAATTTAGCAAATTAAAATCTCCTTTCCATATCAGCTTTTCAATAGCACATCTAGTAATCTAGGTTTGGCCTTTTTTTTCCTCTGCCAATCCCCAAATCAACAAAGACAGTTTTAGAAAGTTATAAGGATTATGCCTAAAGAACGCATTCAAATGCAAACCATATTCTTCATAAATAACTTAGTGGTGAAATGGTCAAGTTAATGAAGCAGAAAGCCTCCATTTTCAGAGGCATTTTCCAAGTCTCAGAAAGAACTTTAGTAATGTTATATTCCTATCATATTCACTTTATTGAAAAACTCCTTTTCCCAATGTACTAATGTTACAGTGCCAAAATTTAGTCATGACTGAGTAAATCAAGAGGAAAAAAATTGTAAGAATCATTATCTGATCTTTTCTTTTGGCCATTAACCTGGACCTTAGTGAATGAATGTCCTCTGCCTTGTGCCTATGACACTCTCCTAAGCAAGTGTATGTCTGAGTGTGCTCTCATCTATTAAGCATTGTCCATATGTGGGACAAACAGGGATGGACTGCTCTGTCATTGGCTGATTTAGCCCTAGAAATAAATGTTTTCTTTGAACCTCTTCTCAATTCCCCACAATACTCAAGTGTCTATCTTTTTGCAGTCAAATTTATGACCTCTTGCATGTGTTTACCTAAAATGCTATGTTCCACTTTTGAATCTATGGCTCTTTTCTTGCTACAACAGTCTGATCAATCTACCAAAGCTGCCCTCAATGGAACAGGTCCAAGGGCAACATCTCCGTATTAAAGGAAGTCAGTAATCTTTCTAACCTCACATTTCATAATGGCTTTCCAGTGGACCAAAAGGAAAAAAATCAATTCGTGACTCCTTAATGGGAGGTCCTCTTTTTTCTTTGTCATTCCCTTTCTATTTCTTTTGTCAAAACTCAAAAGGCCAGAAGGGTAGCAGTGGACGAAGAGAAGTTCCCTGTCATGTTGAATTTCTAGCTCTGTCTTGGGTCAACTTCAAAGGTGCCACATCTCTAGGGGGGTACATGAAAAGAATTCTTTGTTGAAAAAAAAAAAACACAACACTTTACAAAGACAGCTGTTAGTGGAGGTTGCAAGTGTCCTCTGGAAGAGTCTCAAAAGGTTGATTCTTTAAATGAACTTGACACTGAAAAATGAAAATGGAGCTAGTGAAACACTTTCTGCCAGGGAGATGCCATTGGTTTGGCAGAGTTTCTGATGAAAGGTCACATTTACAGGAGAAGTTTCTGTTTGTGACTGGAAAGCTAAAATGGCTTATATGGCCCCATGGCCAATGAGAACCACTCTCCCAAGGGAGCCAGACTTCTCTCTCCAGGGAGTTAAAAAGAAAGAGGAAAAATCTTTTGAATATATTCCCCTTTTTTGTTGTTAATGTTTTTCACCGAGTTGCAGAAAGGACTTGAACTTCTTTATTATTTTAAATGTTCCTTTACCTGGTTGCCATATATAGTCATTCTAGAAAAAATAAGTTTGCCCTAAAAGAATCTAAGAACAAAGCTGTTCTCTAATAACAGTAAGTATTAGGTCTTAAACATCCACTAAGTGTTTCTGGATTGATTTCTTTGGAGATTTTATTCAAGTCTATGTCTTTACAGCCTCAGTGACTTTGCACTACCTCTTCCCACTTTCTAGTTGAACAAACAGGCTTAGAAAGAGATATAGTCTGTGTAACAGCAATTTAATAAATATGTTCCACAGGGTCACATGTGATTTTTCCTCTTTGTTGCCAGGTGAAATATTTCAGCCACTAGAACATGACTGAAAGTTAACGTTGGTCATATTATGCTCATAATGCATTTTCAGAAAGCAGTTAATAGAAAAAAGCAAGCAGCAATGAAAGACCTATGAGAGACTCAGGCAGGGGGACTCAGACCCTGCACATGTTGGTGTCAGCATTGCCACATGGAGAGACTGGGTTTCATACTTAGAGCATATATTTGAAGATTAAATCTGCTTCTCATTGTAACTCAAATCCACCATTGCTATTGGAAATTTGTGGCTATTATAATTGTTAATGCCACTACCTTATACTGTATCTGAAAGAAAAGAAGGAAAGAGAGAGGTGATGTTGTATCTATCTTCAAAATCAGATTGGACTCTTGCAGATACTGACCTGAAGGTATTGTAACTGTTAGTGACAATAAATAAGAATGTCTAGGGACAAGTAAAAACCTATTAGCTTCCATCATACATGCTGTGGTGAATCGGGGAAAGACGGCTGTGAAGAAATCATGGCTAGCTCAGTAGTTTCCCAGAAGGCAACCTATTCAAAAACTTTCAGGTTCTCAGTTTTCTCCAAGATGTATCTAATGAATGTTGTATTCTGAAATCTTTGGGCTAAGCGTATGAAAAAACTATGGCTTAGACGTTAGAAGTGAGTTCAGAATTTGCTTTCTTTTTTATTTCTATTTTTAAAGAGGGTAAAATTAAACAGAACAAAACAGATCATAAAATAACAATGTAAGAGACACAAATTTCAAAGCAAGACAACTGGAGATCTTCACTGTCTATCAATTGTCCCTTGTTTCCTTCTAAATAGTTGACATATCTTCACATACAATAAATTCACACAAAATAAAATAGTATAGAACTGATCAGAACAGGATGCTGAAGACATTTTAGGTCTTCAAGACCAGACAATACAGAAGTCAACAATGGCTGTCAGAGTGTCTCTCATTCTCTTCAAAATATCTGTCCATACCTTCATGTATGTTGAAATTAAACAAAACAGAACAGACTAAAATCACTCTGAACTAAGAATAATAGTATTGCTGGATTTCAGATCATGATGCTACAGAATCAGCACATAGTGTCTTTTTCTTCAAAATAGCTGTTCATTTCATCATGCGTTATATTATTGATTCTAATAAACTTTTTAGAAATTCTACACATGCATAAATCTCTACATACATACCTATCCTTTCTGTATTAGAGGGAAAAACAGAACAAACCAAGACAAAACAAAACAAATTCCTAGAAAAACACAACATGAAAAAGACATATAAACAGCAATAGCAAAGAGCCCAGAACACTGACAGTATAGGCCTTCTAAACAAGGTGGGATGAGCATAACTAGGGTTTTTATTTTACATAATGGTCTTCAAGAGTTCCTCAGATCACTATACAATAATATGCACAATTGTTCCAATCCTATGAATGTTAACTATTTTGTTCCAAGAACTTATAGACTTTGTAACACAATCATCTTAGCTATCCTAAGTGTGTTTATATAATTTTAGACATTTTTTCTTTTCCTTTCCTTTTTCTTTTTCCTAATTTTCCCTGAGATGTTATATTTTCCCCTTTAAGTAGATTCTTATCCTTTCACTGCAATTATTGAGTTTTTTGTATCTTATGTACTCTTACCATTTCTTATACTAGGGAGACTATACAGTATTTACAAATGTGAGTTTGATTTATTTCACTTATGAGTATGGTCTCGAGATGCATCCATTTACTTATAAATATCTCAATGTGATCATTCTTTATAGCTGAGTAGTAATCCATTGTATAAAAATACCACATCTTTTTATCCATTCCTCAGTTGATGGGCATTTAAGTTGTTTCCAAGATCTGGCTATTCTAAATTGTGCCGCTTTAAACAAGGGTGCACCTATATCACTGTGGTATGATGTTTTCAGTTCTTCTGGGAATATACCCAGAAGTGCAATAGCTGGGTCAAATGGGACTTCAAATCCCAGCTTTTTGAGGAATCTCCAGACTGACCTCCACAGTGGTTGCACAAGTCTACACTCCCACCAACAGTGCAGAAGAGTTCCTTGTTCCCCACAACCTCCCCTGGCCATTCTGTCTAGAGTGAGATGAAACCTCAGTGTTGTTTTAATTTGCATTTCTCTAATGACAAATGATGCTGAGCAATTTTTCATGTATTTATTTGTCATATTTCTTCATCTGAACAGTGTGTATTCATCTCAGATGTCCATTTTGGACCAGGTCTTTGAAATTTGGGGACCTGATTTTTTTAATTCTTTTTTTTTTTTTTTTTTGGTACCGGGGATTGAACTCATGACCTTGGGCTTGCCAGGCAGGTGCTTATGTCACTGAGCTAAATCTCTGGCCCTTTGTTTTTTTTTTTTTAATTCTTTATATGTTCTAGACAAAAGTCCTTTTTCTGAAGGACTGTTCACTAAATTTTTTTCCCAATTTGTGGGTTTTCTTTTGGCTATGCTGGAGATTTCTTTCAAACTGTGAAAACTCTTTAATAGGGTAATCCCAGTTATTGATTCTGGGAAGTATTTCCTGTGTGGTTTGATTCTTGTTCATGAATTCTCCACCTACCCCTATATCTTCAAGATTTCTACCTAATTTGTCTCCCAACAAATTTAGTGTTTTTGTTTTAATATTTAGGTTTTTATCCATTTAGACTTTAGTTTAGTACGTGGTGATAAGCATGGGTCTAGTTTTAGTTTTCAGCATATGGAGAGCCAATTTTTCCAGCACCACTTATTGAAGAGACTGTCTTCCTCCCAGTGGACCAGAAATTGCTTTCAATATTCATTGCATAGCTTGTTTTCTCTTCTCTTCTCTTCTCTTCTCTTCTCTTCTCTTCTCTTCTCTTCTCTTCTCTTCTCTTCTCTTCTCCTCTCTCTCTCTCTCTCTCTCTCTGTCTCTCTGTGTGTGTATGTGTGTGTGTGTGTGTGTGTGTGTGTGTGTGTGTTGTAGTAGGAGGAGGAAGAGGAAGTGGAAGATAAGAAGGAGGAGAAGGAGGAGAAGCAGAAGGAGAAGGAGAAGTGATGCGACTCAGGCTTTCATGCATATTAAGCCTTCTACCACTGAGCTACATCTGCATCCTCTCATTGTACAGCAAATTCTGCTCGAGGTTGAGGGACAATAGCATAAGAACAGCTTCCTAACATATTGGAATGTTTGTTTTTGTATGCATTTTCTCCTTCAAATTCATTTCTATCACAAATTCCCTACAATGAAGTAAATAATTTACACTGTTAGTATAACAGCAACAGCAGGCCTGCGTGGGTTGGTTGTCAATTTATATCGAACATGAATGGCATCTTTCACAATGAAGGATAGGTACAGCAGAATGTGTGGCTATATATGTACACAGTTGACAGACTGTGGCTTTGTGCCAGCATGTCTGTGCCTGTAACTCTGGTCTTACCCACAGATAACACAACACAGGTCCATGCTTGGTATCTTCATGAAATCATTGAAAAGAATGTACAGCATATTGCCTGGTACACACACACACACACATACATCTCTCAGAGAGACAACAAAGACTGATGCCAGTAGCTTTTTTTTTCAGTGCATGATGTCACTGTCCTCTCCAGAGAATAAGTCACCTAGAGATTTAGGGGACTATACAGAGGGACAGGTGTTTTGTTACAGATTTGGGGGAGGAAAAGGGAAGATCTAGCTACTTCTTAAAAACTTTCTAAAGGTATTTCTGTTTCAGCTCAAATTTTACCTGTGTTCCAGTGACTTCAGATACTGGAATTCTTAAAACATAAATTGTTTCCACTGAGCGAATGCAGTGTCTCTTACCTTTTCATTCTTTTATATTGGAAATGAGCTTTTCAAACTATTTATGCCACATTCTAGAATTTTCAAAGTTTTATTTTACTCATTATTTCTTTTGTTCTTTATATGCTTTATGTCTTTAAATTTCTCAATTTTTATTCTTTTGTCAATTTCATGAGGTTTTGCAAAGAAGCAGAGGTAAACTTGCATTCAACCTCTCATCTTCAGCTAGAAGTGTGTTTTACTGTTTTGTGTGTATCTCCTGAATCTCAGCTTTCTTGAGAGCCCTAATATTATACTATGATTTGAATCTCCCTGAATTTAGTGTTGTAAGGGATTGATAGTTTAGATGAAATTTTTAAAATTTTATTAAATTCCTAATTTGCTAGATATGAACAAACACTAAGAAGCTGGAGGTAAAATTTAGGTCTCCCCAAAAGACCATAATGTCAGAAGCCTGGCCTGCAACTAGGAATTGTCTTTATTTTCAAATCCATGTTTACCCATTGTTATTCAGCTAGAATGTAATAGTTTTTATCATGATTACTCTTATCTAATTTGCTTCCTGCACTCTCAATTGTGAACTCTACTTCTTTGACCCTATGAATATTTTGACTCCATCATGTACCTGGATACTTTGCTTGTTACATAAGAAATACATTTTGGTATAGTTGAGAAATATAAAAACTGACCTAGAAAAAAGTTAGGCATATAGAAATAATACAATACAAAATTGCACATACTAAAGTTGTTACTGTTGAAAACTGACTCAAGAATAATATCTCATGAGAACATCAAGAACTGCAAATGTGACCCAAGGAAAATTAGATGTAGCCGAAACAACTAGAACAAAATATAACTGAAAGCAGCTAAAATTCCACACAATAACATCTTTATTGACCAAAACTTTAATGGGAAAATAAAATATTCTTGATAAAAATCTCTATCTACAAAATGATCCCCAAAGTTTAATTTGGTAGAATTAATAGATATACACACAAACATAAAACACCTCACATGTAACAGGCAGAAGCTACTATACTTAATGAAATTCAATAGAAGTAAAAGACCTTGCTCTTTCAATTATGCATTGTACAATTTACACAGAAAAAGCATTGATCACAACAAAGGCAATTTTAGCAGTGTGAAAATGAAATTTTTAAAATGGAAGTAGTTTAAAAGTGTTATATAGGCAATTGATCAAAGAATAAAATTACAAATAGAGTTTTGTTCAGAAGATATTATCTACAAAAAGTCCATAATGCTGATAAAATTTTTGATTAAAATATGTGTATGTGCAACAAAGACCTAAAACATTTTTGCTGTATAAATTTCATTTGTCCTTGGCACATCCTTACACTAGTATTTAATTGTGCCGAAGACAATTATTTTTTTCTTTTAAAAACAGAAACATGAAGGCATGGATAGAAAACAAGAGTATGTTAGACTAGTGCAATGCACAAATTCAAAATAAGCTAAAAGTTGTGTCAAATTAATCTAAGGCTTTGTTATCCTGAGCTGTCGGATCCTGTTTTGGGAAGATGTAGCTGGCATAGCACTTTGCATAGAAGAGGAATTTGAAGTATATTTGTTGAATTTATGCTCCACCATTGAATGGATCATTTTTCCAGCAAAGATCATTGTTTGAAATGCAATTTCAGGACACAGAGGACACCAGTATGCAAAAGTAAATGTATAAACAAATTACATACCAAATGACACTGCCTTGAAATGTGTTGTTTTGTATTAAGACTTTGTTTTGTCCTTCCATTCACATGAATCTTTGAAGACTGATTCTTTTGTGAAACCTCTTTAACTTGCAATAAATATGTATATATTAAGGATATCCAATAGGAGAGAAGGTATCCCTAGTGTATATTAATCAAAGATTTGTAAAAAAAAAAAGTGTAAAAAATTGTCAGAATGTTTGTACTGTGTTATTGGAAGAAAGAAATAAAAAATGCAAGAATTTTTATCAACCTACAGTTCAAGAAAAATATAATAAACAATAATTGAAGTAAAAGGTCTTATTCTGTACCTGGTAGAAATAGTTACAAGAAAATAGAGCTTGGAATTTAAAAGGGCAATTAAAAATCACATAATATTGAAATAAAGAAATCGAAACCCAAATAGGTCAAATGGTTTACCCAGCGCTGAGAAGCTAATGAATAGTTGTCTTTTTAGGACAAACATTACACAAATAAAACATTTTTTGGTTCAAATAAATAAAATAACTCAACTCCATTACCAAAAACAACACAAAAAGTAGAACTAGTGAGTTGTTCCAGGAGCACAATGAATTTGAGAGATGTGGGAAAGCAAGTGATTACATTCAGTAAGCATCCAATATTGCTGCCTATGCTAAATTATTCACTACAGTTTCATATATACTTACTGACTCCTGCTCAAATGAATTTATGCAAATATAATGAGGAAACTGTAGGAACTTCTTCACCAATTGACACACACTACTTCTCTAAACTATAAATCTGCCTTCCAAATTTGGGAAAGAGACCCATTCTCTGACAAAGGCAGAATTTACACCGATAAACTGTATCATTTTGAAAAAAAGTACATTTTCTAGGCACTTTGGTCATAGCTTATATTCCAGGGAACTCTCTGAACACCATGGGAAACAGTATAGCAGGCATTTATGAGATACAGTAACAATGAGACAATGGCAGTTGTTTACTAATTTAACTTAGTTAATTTGCAGTTTTATTAAATTCTAAATAATTCTTATTTTCCTTTTAATGTCAGTTTGTCTAGTTAACATTTAGAAAATGTTTCCATGAGCACTCTCTAGTACTGCTGATCAGAAATGTCTACCTTTTCTAAACTAACAGAATCCTTTAACATTTTTTTTTTAATACTATTGACATAGGGTAGGGGAACAAAATTCCAAACCTACTAGATGTCCTGTACGAGATCATGTTCTCTAAAATCTAAGAATAAATTTTAGGAACATGGAGTTATGAGAAAAATACATTTATTGAGAGAAAGAAAGCTTCTGTCTAAGAGAGAGACAGAAGAGTTTCTGAGTAGGTTGTCGATGACTCTGCCTTTTCTAGGGACTTTTATAGAGCAAAAACACAAAGTGAGGCAGGTCTAAGGTGGGGAAAACATGGGAACTCTCAATGTGCGCATGAGATGGGACAAAATTATGGCCAACAAGTAAGATTAATTACTCAGGTAAAATTGCATAAATTGGGGAAAATAGGGAAGCCAGTCAGGTAGCAAGAGGGCATGCTTAAAGAGCAATTACTTCCTGTAGGGGGTTGGGATGGTGACTCCTGGCTTCCTCAGGGTGAAAAAGACCTATTTAGAATACCAATTCTGATGCTTATCCTTGGGAAGTACCTGAGTACATTTGTTTTATCATTTGTCTTAAGGTTTGGCCCACAGTGGAAGTGTTTGTCTCCCTTACAGTTGTAAGATATCTTATCTTCTGCACTGGCTCCTTTGAGAGCTCAAGCCTGTCTGACTGTCTATAATATTTCTGTCTAACTCAGTTGCCTGTAACACTATCATCTCTCAGCGTTCTTGACAAAAAAAAATCAAAATTTCCCATTTATGCTTTCAGTTTTTGACAAGGTGGCATCATCCATTCTATATGACCTATCAGATTTCTGAGCAGCATGTTGTAGAAATTTCTTTATCTGTGCTCATTAGAAAAATGCTGAATTCCCATAATTATTGCAGTTACTCCATCCTTTGCATTTAACAGTCTTCCAATATTACACCCTGCAAATGTGAAAAGATCAGTATTTAGAAGCATTGCCACCAGGCTGGCCACTAAATAACCCATGGCATGGTGCATTCCTACCTGCTCAGGTGAGTCCTGGCTTTCGGGGCTATCACTTCACATGCTCACTCAGATGGTATCTGACTCATGTATGTGTGACCACATTTCTGCTCTGCCCAAGCCTAATACACCCAACTGCTGTGACAACCATAGGATGATTTCGTCCTTCTGCCCAGCCTGCCTAGCCAGCTTTTGTCAGCTGAGCCCTCCAGGGTAAATCGGTTTTCAGAACAATGGAGAGAAAAAGGCACATGTGTCGATAAAGGAGTAGGATGCAATCTCGTCTTTTTAGTAACAACTATGATAAAAGAAAGATGAATACAAGAGGTTGGAAGAACTGTTTGTGTGTGAGTGAGAGTCTGCAGTTAATTTCTTCTCACTGAAATAGTCTCCAGCATGAATCAGATCATGGCAGACAGAAGTGCCCTATTCCATGTCAGGGAAATTAGCTAGTTTTTCACTGAGGACAGGAGGGTGGGAGGAAGAAAGAGAGAGAGAGAGTGCTTTAGAAACAAAATGGTCACAGGGTCACAGTTATTTTATGCCCTCTGTTCTTGCCTTTGTGCCATAGGGGTGAGGCAAATTGAAGATATTAGGTCATTAACTTCGGTGGTATCCTTGTGTGGGAGGACAATGGAAACTAATTATCCTTACTTTACAGATATGGAAAGAAGTAAAGAGACTTTTCAGCTCATATAATTCACTGGTAGTGGAGCCCAGACCTGAATCTGAATCAAGTTCTGCAGCAGCCCTGTCCAGGGAGGGAGTGTGGTGCTGAACACATTTTGAGGCTTTGATATCTATTAATATTCAATCTGTCATCATGCTCAGAAGAGGAGTTAGAAAAGAGAAGTTAGAAAAGTCATGTTTATTCAAAAACAAAGTTAATGGAAGTACTTCACTGGGTCGCTGAATCTAGTAGTGTTTCAGTTCATGGTATTTTCAAAAATTTTTTGAAAAGTTATGGAAAAAACTCTTTCCAAAGCCATTTTTTAGTTTCCCTCCTTGATAAAGTTGAAAAATAGACCTTAGATGTTATAAATGTTGTGATTGCCAATATCTCCACAAATTCTTTCCACCCTCCTCTCAAATAGACTAGAATGCAGTTCTGTCAGGGTTAGAGGGAAGAAAAGACAGGATAGGGGGCTAGAATGGTACAAAATGATGCTAGCAGATTTGAAGATTGCGAGAGGATTTTATAAACCCACAGGAAAGGAGGGATGCACACCCTGGAGAGTTCAAAGAAATCCCAGGGAACATATAGGTGAATACAAGCAATTCATGGTAAGAGCATGTAAAAACTAGGTAAGTAAAAGCTGCCTGTATTCCATAGGTAAAATGATCAGAAATTCACCACATAAAATCCAAACCAGTGAGATGAAAAACTATCAAGGAAATCTGTTTCAGTGTCATTGTCTACTGTTCTCTGTTATATTCTGGACATGTACTTCAGGGTTCCTTCTGGGTTAAACACACACACACACACATGCACACATCCACATCCACATCCACATGAGCACACAGAAGACTGATGTTTTATTGTTTCTGATTCAAATAAATATGTACAAAATTGTGCCCCCACCATATTCACCAAATAAGTGCACTAACAAAACTGATGTTGTGAGCACACGGACTCTGAGGATGGAGGACCTGTCAAGCTTGGCATCAGGACCAGCAGAGCAGTCAGGCTGCAAGACCTAGTATTGAGAATCACGGCACTGGGGCTTAGCATGGAGGCATTTGTATCTATCAAAGTAAAAGTCCCTCTAAGGCAGCAGCAACAGCACAGTGCAAAGGAAGCATTTACGGAACTAAGACTAATGGCAAAAGGGAAAGAAAAGGAATATGGAGTTCAAGTTCTTTTACCAATAAAGGAGAATGACAGACATCTAAATATTTGACTTTTTAACATTCTGAAGAGCTGGATGGAGAAGAAATTCACAGTTAACTTGAGCCACTGTTGACCTTCTAATCCCTTGAATGCACATGTGCTCAGAACCTGACAATGTGATGTGGCTGAGATTGGCTGCCTTCTGCCCGAGGGCCTGGACTGTGTGTTGAGAGCTGGCTGTGGCAGTCTCTGAGGAGACAGAGAAAGGTGGTGTCTCTTGACATCTAAAATGCAATCCCCCATGTCACAGTGAAAGCAAGTTGCACTTGCATTTATATTTTTATTTACATAGGCATTTACATAGTTATCAAATGTACCGAGCAACTCTGGGTGTTAAATAAAAGTCAGCACAGTGCAAAACAGACAGAAGACTACAATAAAATCTCAGCTTCTAAAGAAGAACTACAAGAGTAAGTGGAGGTTAGTGTCATGAGGGAATTGGGGGCAAAGTGATAAAGAAGATTCAGAAATAGGCAATGGCAGTTCTTATTTGAAGAAATTGGAGGAGGTTCAGTGGAGGAGGTGGTATTGAAATTGAGACCCAAAGTGTGGTCAACATTCTCTAAGAAAATTGTAGCAGCCTCAGTGACATAGAAAAAGGAGAACACAACATGAGTACATTGCTGTCAGTTCTGCAAGGCTCTGGTGTCTAATGAGCTACTCACCACACTGTATGAGCCCCTTACACAGCTGCACTGTAAAATAACTTAAGACCACAGAACAACCAACAGTGTGTGATATGATTCAACAAAGACTACGGAGAAAACAAATGACATGTTTTGGGAGCGCTTCTTTTTTTTAACTTTTTGGAAGAAAGGTAGGAGAAAAGGAAGAAAGGAAAAGAATATAGGCAAATAGGTGTGTGTGTGTGTGTGTGTGTGTGTGTGTATACATAATGGTTAACTATACTGCTTATCTCTGCTAGTTTATCAAAAAGAATTCTTTGTGCTTTCACTATTTGATTGTTTGATCATTTTTTTCATGCCTAGTTCTTATTACCTGAGCAACTATTTCTAAGAAAATAAAATTTTATAACAAAATAATAGGATAAAACAATAGTTAATACATTGTGTGTTGTTATCTTTAAAGTAGCTACTCAGGGTACAAGATAATGAAATACAATTTTTTTCCAATTCATATTAGCACAAAGCTTCCTTTTTAATGAACTAGGAGACATTAGCAATAAAACTGACTTGCATTTTTTCCTTTTCCCTGGTATTCTTTCCCCTTTCACCTTCTTATTTGCTTTTTCCTTTTGAACAATTTCTTCCCATTTCACAATATCTATTGTACATTTTAGACTTTCTTTACTCTTTCAGTTCCTCACACCAGGGAGACAATACAATATTAACACATATGAGTCTGATTTATTTCACTTATGAGTATGGTCTCAAGTTGCATCCATTTACCTAGAGAAGTCACAAGTTTATTCTTCTTTATGGTTATGTAGTACTCTGTTATATAAAAATACCACATCTGTTTAGTTCATTCCTCAACTGATGGGCATTTGAGTTGCTTTCAAAACTTAGCTATTACAAATTGTGCTGCTATAAACATGGGTGCACATATATCCTTGTGGTATAATGCTGTAATTCCTCTGGGAAGATATCCAGAAGGGGATAGCTGGGTGGAATGGGACCTCTATTTCTAGTTTTCTGAAGAATCTTCACGCTAATTTACACAGTGGTTGTACCAGTCTACCTACCAACAGTGGAAAGGGCTCTTTTTCTCCATAGCCCCTCCAACATTTGTTATTGGTTGATTCCTTGATGACAGCCGTTCTTTCTAAGGTGAGATAGGATCTCAGTGTTTTTTTTTAATTTCCATCTCTTTAATGACCAATGATGTTGAACATTTTCTCATATATTTATTTTCCTTTGTATTTCCTCATCTGCAATGGGTGTATTCATCTTGGATGTCCATTTTTTATTGGGTCTTTGAATTTAGGGTGAGGTGGTTTTGCTATTCTAGGTCTCTTCTGTTTCCAAATGAATTTTAAGAATATTTTCTCTAGTTCTGTAAGCTATGCTAATGGTATTTTGATTATGATTGCATTAAATCTGTATAACAATTTTGGGAGTATGATTATTTTCACCATGTTGGTTCTTGCTACCCAAGAGCAAGGAATATCTGTTCTAGCTAGTATTTCCAGAACTATGTTGAATAGGAGTGGTGATATTGGAAATCTTTGTCTTATCCCTGATTTTAGAGTGGAACCCTTCAGGTTTTGTCCATTTAGTGTGATATTGGCTGTTGTTTTGTCATAGATGGCATGTAATGAATTGAGGAAAAGACAAGTTATTCCAGTTTTCAGTAGGATTTTTATCATGAATGAGTGTTGGATTTTGTCAGTTTTTTCTGTATCTATTAAGATGATCATGTGATTTTTGTCTTTGGCTCTGTTAATATGGTATATTACATTTATTGATTTCTATATGTTGAACCACCCCTGCATTCCTGGGATGAATCCCACATGTTCACGAGGTATAATCTTCTTGATGATTTGATGCATTCTGTTTGCTAGTATTTTATTGAGGATTTTTGCATCTATGTCCATTAGGAGATTGACTGCATTGACTGCAGTTCTTTTTTTTTTTTTTTTTTTTTTTTTTTTTTTTTTTTTTTTTTTTTTTTTTTTTTTTTTTTTTTTTTGAGTCTCTCTGATTTTGATATCAAGGTAACACTTGCTTCTAGGAATGAGTTGGGGAGTTTTGATTTCATTTAAACTTTTAAGTTTTTTTGGGGGGGGCTGTTGTGTTTTTGTTGTTGTTGTTGTTGTTTTCCTTTTTGAGACAAGATCTCACCACACAGTTCAAGCCAGCCTTGGGCTCACTTTGTACCCCAGACTGGCCTTGAATTTGCAATAATCCTTCTGCCTCAACCTCCCAAGTGCTGGGAATCACAGGAGTGCACCACCATGCCCAGCTTAACATTTATTAAAGAGTTTATGGAGTGTTAGCATTAACTCTTCTCTAAATTTCTTGCAGAATTCTGCAGTGAATCCATCAGAACCTAGGCTTTTCTTTGTCAGTATATTTCTTATTGCTTTTTCAATTTCATTGACTGACATTATGTTCTTCATAATTTGTATATCTTTTTGATTCACCTTTGTTAATTCATACATTTCTAGGAATTTTTCCATTTCTTGTGTGTCTCCCATCCTATGACATTAAAGATTTTCAAAATCATTGTTAATGATCTGAATTTCCACAGGATCTGTAATGATTTCACTCCTTTCACTGCTGCAAAATTCCCTCATAGGACTCTTTTCACTACATCTCATGGGTTCCAGTATGTTGTATCTGCATTTTATTTAATTGTAGATATTGCTTAATTTCTTATTTAATTTCATATGTGATTCATTTGTTGTTTAGGAGAGTGTTATTCAATTTCTATGTGTTTATGGGGCTTTTTGTGATTTCTTTTGCCATTCATCTCCAATTTCATTGCATTATAGTGAGATGATATACAGAGAGTACTTCCAATTCTTTTGCACTTACCTAAGCATGTTATATGGGCTACTAATGGTCTCTTTTTAAGAACTTCCATATGCAGCTGAGAATAATGTGTATTCTGATGTTTTTGAGGGGAACATTCTATAAACATTTACTAAGTCCATTTGTTCAAAGATTTGGTTCAGTTCTGATATTTTATTGCTGATTTTTCATTTGTTTGATCTATTTGTGACAGTGGGGTACGAAGTTTCCCCATTCCGATTTTATTATTACTCATTTGATTTTTCATGTGTACTAACACATATCTTATATAGTTGGGTGCTCCCATATTTGGTGCATACATATTTATAATTGTTATCTCCTCTTCTGGAAGTTTTCCCCTGGCAAACATGTAGTGACCCTTTTTCTAATTTCTTTTGATTATTCTTGGTTTTAAGCTCATACTGTCTGAAAACAATATAGCTACCTCTAATTTTTTTCTGGTTTCTTGTTACATGGAGTATTTTTTTTTCCATTTTTTTGGCTTTTAGTCCGTGAATTCCTTTTTGAGTTAAAATTTTTTCATATGTACAGCATGTTGTTGGTTCTAGTTTCTTGATCCATTCTGCCAATCTGTTTCTTTTGACTGGTGAAATGATGGCCATTTACATTGATTATTATAACTGATATATATTGACTTTTCTTTGTTATTTTATTTTCCTACTATTGGTTCCCTGCTTTTCCCCTCTGTTTAATAGCTTTTCCTAGTTGGTGGTTTCTTTCTGTTGTTCTTGGAATTGTGGTCATTTTCACCTCTGTCTAGAATATCTTCCAGTACTTTTGTAGTATTGGTTTGGTAGTCATGGATTTCTTCAGTTGCTCTTTACATCAATCTGGGTTGGAAATTGTATTTTTCAGAACTTGAAATACTTCACTCCATGTTCTTCTTGACTTGAAGATTTGTGTTGAGAGGTCTGCCATGATTTTGATGGGCTTTCCTTTATAGGTGATCTCTTTATTTTCTCTAACAGATTTTCATATTCTGTTCATGTACTGAATTTCTGAGAGCTTAATTGATATAGTATTCTGGTGCAATAGAGAAGCAAAAGTACAAAATAAACAGATTTATTGAGTTGAGGATGTGGAAAGGAGCATACAACCCATGGTGGCTGCGCTGTCTCCTTTGACCTGAATATGGGGTATGGGATATATGTAACCTTTGACCAGGGGTGGTGCTTAGGATGGGCATTGATGACACGTGAGGAACTTATTGGAATTCTCTGTGTGTGCAAACAGGAAGGGGAGTTGCAATTAGGGATGAGGAAGAAGCAGGAAGTTGTAAGTGTTCCCACTTTGGCCTTCCACCACATTAGACCACCACCATAACCATACAGTAATTTATTCTAGGGCAGCACTCTTTCATTCCCATCTTTTCATTGTTAGGAAAAAGGAAGTCTCTCTCTTACTACTTTCTGCTGAAAGGGTGCACTGTATTGGGGTTTAGAAAGGGTGACAGGATGACAGTTGATGTCCATGTAGATACTTGTACCAGATGTTTTAGCCAAGACAAGGAATTAATCTTTGTTAAATGCTTGTATCCTAGATTGGAGAAATAAAAAACACAAGGTGCTATGAAGAGGCAGATCACTATTATAATTAAAGGACCCAGGAAAAGTAGAAGGAAAATTGCCCTTGATCCAAATGTGTAATTCCATCAGGGCCATGGTGAGGAAGAATCTGAAAAATAAGCATGGAGTTACAAAAGGTAATTGTTCCCCCATCTGAAAGGGTAAAAGTTAAAAGTGTAGGTAGGACTGGTCTTTGTTTTAGGAGTTGAGCTGGAAGGAATAAGAAGCATGAGAAATATAAGGTCTGATGATTGAATAATGATTGGGAAATTATAGAGTAGGGGTGGGAAGGGCTGTTGCTGTGTCACTATTAGTGAAATGAGATCTTAGACCTATAGGGGTCTCGTGTTTAACTAAACAGCTGAGGGCAGAGAGAATTAAGATTGTTATAGTGAAAAAATTAACTAATAGAACATAAGGAATCAGAAACCAAATAGGATAACAAAACATGACCTATCCTGAAAATTGTGGCTGTGGAGTCTTGGTGAGATGGAGATGGGAGATATGAGATGAGATGACCACTCACAATGTTTAGAGTCAAGAGAGTTAGGTTAAGAGGGTACTGCTTAGCTTGAGTGATGTGGAACCAGGATGGCAGTCCAGAAACCTTGACCACTGTTGAAGTTCTGAGGAAGACCAGGTAGCCACTCCATTTTAGTTGTAGTCCTGTTGAGAGATCTGAGAAATAAAGGCTGCATGATTATTTGACTGAATACTCTGAGGTAGACCAAACCTTGGGATGATTTCCTGTAGCAGGACTTTAGTAACTACAACAGTCTCCCCGGTTGTAGGAAAGGCTTCTATCCATCCTGAAAAAGTACAAACAAAGGTGAGAAGATATTTGAGAGTTTTGTGGAGGGGAATGTGGGTATCTATTAGTACTGACCAGGAATGTGTCTGTGAAGTTGATGAATAGGAAAGGAAGGGGGTAGTATGTGTCCCTGAGGAGTAGTTCTGCTATAGAGATGACAGGTGTAAGTTGTTGAGACCTCGGAGTGTGTGGATAAGTCTACATAAACACAAAGGAACCTTGATGATTAGGGTGTAGGGGGATGTTAAAAAAAAGAGGCATTTTTAAGATCTATGACTGTAAAGTGAGTAATGGATGGAGGGATATGAGAGAGAATGGTATAAGGGTTTGGCACCACTGGGTGGACTGGGGTAACAGCATTACTGATTACCTTAAGGTCCTGCACCAGATGGTAAGACACATCAGGCTTAAGTACCAGGAGAATGGGAGTACTATAGGGTGAATGGGTAGGTTTAAGAAAACCATTGTCTAAAAGAGGTTTGATTATAGGTTTAAGTTCCTGTAAATGTTTGGGAGCTATGGGATATTGGGGAATGCAAGGAAAAATTGAAGGATCCCTAAGATGAATTAAAATAGGCATGGCACAGGTAGCATGGTGGGATTGGAGGTATCCCAAGCTATGGGATCAACTGGAGAAGAAGGGAGGGGAGGGTTTTGCAGTACACTGTGAGGGTGTCTGGAGGATGAGAGCTGTGGGGAGGGAGAAGGTAAAGGAGAAGTTAAGCTTTTGAAGAAGATCCCTACCCAAAAGAGGTGTGGGACATGTTGGAATTACTAGGAAGCCATGGGTAATGAAGAGAGTTTGGAACCTGCGTGGAATAGGCCCTGTTTGTAGAGACTGTAGGTTGGCCACCAACACCCACTACAGAGACTGAGGAATTAATACAAGGGCCTGAAAACTCAGGAAGAACACTATATATGGCCTCCATGTCTACAAGTACAGAGAATGTCTTACCTGAGACCTCCAGTGGGACTTGGGGCTCTGAGAAGGAAACCTTCATGGGGCGCTATGGATCCCAAGCCCTATCAGTCTTCAGTAGCAAGTCCAAGTAGATCAGTCAGTGATGAATCCGGTGGTGATGAGATCTCCTGTGAGGGCAAGGAGTGAGAGGATGGCTTACCCACTCTCTGGCGGCTAGGACAGTGGCTCTTCCAGTGGCCCTTGAAACTGCAATAGGGGCAAGGCCCCAGAGGAACGCCTGGGTTGGGGCACTCTCTTGCCCAATGTCCTTCTTTGTTGTACTTAAAGCATGGTCTGGAAGGGGCTTGTGCAGCTCCACCTTGTTTTGGTTCTCCTGTTTTGGGAGCCCCAAGTGTCACTGCTAAAAGACCAGATTGCTATTTTTTCTTTTGATTTTTATCTCTGTTGTTGAAAACATGAAAAGCCACATTAAGAAGGTCTCCCTGTGTGGTTTGAGGGCCAAGTTTAGCCTTTTGTCTAGGGATCTGTCCCACAGTGGAAGGTATCTTCTCTTCCACAATCAAAGGACATCTGGTTTTCATCTTGTGTAGGTGTACAGCTTTAAGTCTAAAGGAGACAAAGGCAAAGAATCAATTAAGTATGCAGGAGTCAAATAATAGAATCAACAGGGTATTTATGAGTACAATTTTAGTAATGAATTCCCATAAGGAGGATAAGGATAAGGTCCATGGAATTTTAGAAACTGACATGTCATTCATTTGTCATATGCACATTCATGTTTTAAAATTTTATAAGTACCTCCTATGCTGTTAGAATGTCTAATGCCATCTGATTTTTGGAGGATGGCACATTTTTTTAATTTTACCATTTTATTTAAGAGAGAGACCAGCTGCAGTGTCATTGAAGGCCAGTTGAGTGTAATTAATTATGGCACCAATATGCATCATATAACCTTTTTCTGGAGAAGATCTGGTGGATCCCAGTAAAAGGAATCTAAAAAGAATTTAGAATATTTGTTATGATACCTTGGGGTTTGGCACCTTTTAGACAAGAATAAACTTTAATCAAAGCATGCATAATCTAAGTATAAAGCATGTATAATCAAAGCATTAACAAGTAAGGCTGACAGTTAAGTTTAGAAATTGCTTTTAGGTTATAGCAATTATAACTCCTTGGCTCTTAGGTCCTTTTGTTGATGGACATTATATAAATTCTTGTTTAAAAATTATCATTTGACTGATGACCTCATATTGATTTGACTTGAATCTCTTGGCTGAAACACAAGAAAAAGGCAGATGCCTTGATCTGAAAGAAAATATTTATCATCCTAAACAATCCCTATTTTATATTTAAAGGCATGAATATACCACCAGATCAGCAACAATGAATTGTCTTAGTCATATGAACTTTAGTTGGGGTGTTTCCCATAAGGCTATGGAGATTATTGGGGCCTCCAATTAATGAACAAGAGCTGGTCAAAGTTACCAGGAGGCCACTTTCTTATTCCTCACTTGAAGACCTGTCCAATGTCTCCTCACCCCAAGGGATTTTGTTTAACCGATTCTAGCATCATTTTGACCAGCTGGCAACCTAGGTGGAAGCATGTTTTTTAAATCTATAACCCAAATGAACCTTGATTAAATGATCTGAAAATGTAAAAGAGGAGGAAAAAAAGATTGTTGAGTTCAAATAAAAAGGAACAGCTGTTTACAGAGTAGGCAAGTGGACAAACATGGACAGATGATCTGTACAGTATAAACAGACTGGACAAACAGACAACAGATATATAGACTGACAAACATGTTACAAACTCGGAGTGCACTCAAATATATTTCACCAACTTGAGCTATAATAAATAGACTAGTGTGAACCTTTCTGTAGATTAATTAATAAAGATCTCTTGAAATAAATATAGCATAAAAGGAACCTAATTTATGGTTACTCTGAGAAAGGTTGGCGAGGGGAAAAAGAACATAAATATGAACTAGTCCCTGAGGACCAGCCTGTAGATGGCTGTTGTGGTCCCATGATGAGGGACCACAAGAAGGCGACTGTCCTCCATGTGAGCTGCAGCAAGATGGCTGCTGAGAACCATGTGGCTTGCTGGAAGGCTGGAATGCACGAGACTGCATATGGTGGACCAGTGGAGAAAATGGCAATGCAGGGGAAGGGGAGAGATGCATCATCTAAGGGGTCTGGTCTAGCAGGGCGAGCCAGAAGTATTTGGCCATCATACAAGACAGAGTAAGAGAAGGACACATCCTCAAAGTAAAAAAGGCCTAAAAATGAAGGGTTTTTGCCAACTTGCCACCATTGTGACAAAAGCATAAATAAAAAATCAGCTTTTTGGTTTTCATTTTCTTTTTGAGGCCAAGCGCACCAAGGTTATGAATCAGGCACCTCAGAGGTGTGTTTTTGGGGGGACAGGAAATAGCATCTCCTATGACCAAATTAAAAGTGAGCCAAAAGAACAATTTTGTCTCAGGATGTAAGAGCTTCAGCACCCCCCCCCCCAAGGAATATGATAATCGTCCCAGATCACACTTAACAAAAGAGATCATCACCTGTTTGAAAGTGTGACAGGGAAAGTCCCAACACCCATTCTTTCTCAGCCATCACCAAAGAGTGTAGGGCGGCGTGCCAGGAAACAAAAGTAACAGTTTGCCTGAGGCTGTCCTGCGCAAGGAACTTGAAAACTGGTATCTCTGTCCAGGGATAGGAAGGATAGGTTTTCTGACTGAAGCTTGTGAATTTTAGGAACAGAAACAGAAGATTCCAGATGGTAGCTCACCTGTGATGAGTGAGGAAGGTCACTGTTGCATGAGAATTAGCGGCGATGAATAAACAGTCCCGGAGGAAAAAGTAGGTGGTTCATAGGCAGGGTAGCTTGGACTAGGAGGGACTCCAGGCGCTAACCCACTCTGCCATCAGAGTCTCAAGGGCCCGTTATGATAGACTATTCTGCTGCAATAGAGAAGCAAAAGTACAAAATAAACAGGTATATTGAGTTGAGGAGGTGGAAAGGAGCACACAACCCATGGTGGCTGGGCTGCCTCCTTTGACTGGAATATGGGGTATGTAACCTTTAACTGGGGTGGTGCTTAGGGCAGGAATTGATAATGCATGAGGAACCCATTGGAATTCTCTGTGTGTGCAAACAGGAAGGGGAGTTGCAGTTAAGGATGAGGAAGAAGCAGGAAGTGGTAAGCGTTTCCACTTTGTCCTTCCACCACATTAGACCACCGCCACAATTGTACAGTAATTTACTCTAGGGCAAAACTCTTTCATTAATTATTACATGTCTAGGTGTATATTTATTTTGATTATGGCTAACTGGAGTTCTATCTGCATCATTTATCTATATGTCACTTTTTTTCTATGCTTAAGAAATTTTCTATTACTTCTTTAGATACTTTTTTTGTCATTTGTGTTGACTCTTGTTTTTTGCATTGACACCAATTATCTGTATATTATTTATATTTGCATCATGATGTAGCTGTTGAATTATTATTTCCTGATCCATTGTTATTTTTAAGAAATTTTTTCCTTTCATGATCACTGGCTGTGATCCTATCTTCAAAATTTGAATGTCTATCTTCAGTTTCTTTTGAGTAGTTTGTCAGCTTTTGATAGAATTTTTAATTTCCTGGCTATCTGTTTGAACCATTTTCATGCATTACATTTCTCTCCTAACACTGATCATTTATGTTTTTCATCCTTTACCTATCATTATCTATTTTTTTATCTATCTCTACTCCAGATTTGCTATGCAATTCCTTTATGAATGTTGACATTACTTTTTTTTTTTTTTTACCTGATCTGATCTCATTTTCTCTATAGTGGGAGCAATTTTATCTATTCTGTTAGAGGCAATGTTTTTGACAAACACTGAGTTTGTTATTGGGGGTGAAAATTATTAGAAGATCTCATTTGGTGGTCATATAGTTACTTCTATATAACTACTTAATATCTTTCCTTTGGGCAGATGTCCTGAACTGCAGTTCTTTACAGACAACCTAAAATGAAAACCTGTCTTGTAATTACTTGCATTTTGAGGAAAGACTAACGAACATATGTTCATATGTTGATTAACACCAAATAGATTTGCTACTCTGCCAGCAGCCATTTATTTTTTCATATCCAACCATGTTAGTTATCTCTTCTTTTTTTGGACAGGATCATTAGCATGGCTTACCCATGAAACAAAAACTGCATTCTGATTCCAGCAACAGTTGCTTCTCATAGTTTTCTCAGAAGTCGTAGTGCTGTTCCATACAATGATATGCTTTCCACAGGTGGCAAATTGAGAATTATCCAATGGTAATTTGGTCTAGATGGCCCAAAGGCTTGTTCTGTCTCCTCAGCAGCCAGGGATATAGTGGAAGCAATTTAAAGTGTCTGTAAGAGTGCTACAGGAGATATTGCACAATACATTATAGCAGGCTGTTTACTCTGTGTGTCTAAACTGTATTTCAGCCTGCCAGTGTTTATTGCAATTACCTTTAGTGCAGAGCTTGAAAAAAAGTCAAACTTAGGCTATCCCTACTCTCAATTCTATCTCGAATCCCTGGAAGTCCTTGGTGCCAGTGCTTGATATAGGGTTGCTAAAATAGTTATAACACGCATCACTGCATGCATTTGAAGGGCATGATGACTTGCAGTACTAGATAATCAGCACAAAGTACACATAGTTAGTAGTCTCTGGTTTTGTATACTGAAAACGTCTCTATTGGCATATGTCTAAGTAATTATAGGCAGATTATTCTCTGGTCTGGTTTCAATTTTTTTTTTTCTCTAGTTACAGAGAAGCAGCCAGAGTTTTTCCTCTGTTTAGGTCTGGTTTTTGGCTATCTCCATTTTCTTCCTATCCCTAGAAATTTTGAAGTCCTCAGAGGTCTTGCATAGACTTTGATGTTCCTTTTCTGTTCCTATGCAAGCTCCTGTGGGTCCCTCTCTCAGTTACATGCTGTAGGGAGCTATTAGCTATTCCTGCAATAGGACCACATAGTAGGGCAGTCTACATGTGTCATATTTCTCAGATGTGGTATTTTGGTAACTTAAAATAAATCTGAGAGGAGAAAATATGTTTCTTCAGAACCCTGGGGAAGCTGGTGAATCTTTTCTCAATCCTGTAGAAAATCCTTCCACTCACAGCACTTTGCAATATTGATCAACACATGAAGTGAAATCTTGGCAAAGTAGGGGGGTGCTGGGGATATGGCTCTGTGGCACTGTCCCTACCTGGTGGGTGCAAAGTCATGAGTTCAATTCCCAGTACCGAAAAAAAGGAAAAAAAAGAAAAACCTTAGCAAAGATGAGGGTCATAGGAATTATTTGGGGGATAGTATAATCCTAAAGGTTTTATAATTCTAAAACCTCAAAAAGGCTGAAGAGAAGGGCTTTGTTCTTGGGAAGAATGGTAATGCTGCTCTTCAGTTATGAAAGTCACACAGAGATCCATCACAAGAGATTAGCCGCAGCCTGGAGAAAGAGAGCAGCTTTTCTCCCAACATTATGCTCGTTTCACATACTTACTTTTTTTTCCTCCCAAACTTTTTTTTTTCCTCATATTTTGAACTGTGCAGAAGGTTTGGGAGATAATGGAGCCTCTGCACGGGACATACCTTCAGGTGGACCTGTCTACTCTGCTTATGTGGAGTGGCGTTTAGCTATTGGTTTTCCTTTCTTCAAAGTGTCCAGTCTCTGTAAGACACATAAGATGTACCATTTCATAATGCAAACTTCTCTAGGAAAGTTTATCTTTTGCCCTGGTCCTTTAAAATTCTGCTTGATTTTCTGATCGAAAATATTCAAACTGTCATCATTTCAAAAGATGAGTTTAAGAGATTAAAGACAAGTGAAAGGAAGATACAGTGTAATTGATAATTAGTTCACTTCATCGTAGCCTTCTCAAGATAACTCTCTAGTCTTAGAGCTGGATTTTGGGGAGTGAAGAGATTTGATTTCAAACGCACTCTATAGACAGCTGGAGCCTTGTTTCTGCTTCTTGGTGAGAGCTGGTAAAAGGCCGATCAACGGTAATGGGCCAAGCATTCATCCCTGCTCTTCAGACTTTAGTGTACTGCTGACCAGGGAGGCGCACGACCACGAATAATGAGGTAAAGATCAAATGAAATCTCCTCTCACTGGGCCTCCTGATGCCAAGAATGGGCACATTTTCACAAATTATATAGAGACAGCATCTGAATTGCTGCCAGCTAACTGGATAAACTAGGGGAGGAGAAGAAAGATATTTCTTCTCCAAATTATTCAGGTGATCATTTGGTCTTGGCTTCTTTAATAGATATACAGCTTTTAAAATCTTATGTTAACTTAGGGATAATATTTAGTCTTATTCTGAACAGTGGAAAGGTATTTTATTCCTGGAATGAAGGAAATATACTCTTTTAGGCCATATCTCCCATGGTCAAATAAGGACAATCTTAGGATCATTGAACTTTTAAAGAAATATCTGAAGTGTATTTCCCTATAATTATTACTGAATTCCAAATAAATTCTTAACTACAAAGATTTAAATGGTTATGTGGAGTGGCGTTTAGCTATTGGTTAAGAAGCATACAGATCTCCACCAGTTTTAACTAGACAGTTTCAAGCAAGTTACTTTACCTATTTGAGCTTCAGATCCTTCATTTGAAAAATTAAATTAATAGCTCTACCTTCTAGGTTGCCTCCTGTGAGAATGGAATAATACATTTGGAACTGCAGTGGCCAGATTTTGTTCACTCAATGAGTTTTTCTATTGATATAACCTTTAACTAAAGAGACTTCCATAATCTTCTGTTGTATTCCCATTTGTTTGATGGAAAATTTCTCAGCACAAATGTGCAGATACTGAAATTGACATTTCTAGTTAAGGCAGAGTAATCTCTAAACCTGCAGGCAGTGAGCATCGTGCATTTTTGTCAGAAATGTACATGCCAGTCATACAGCATCCATCTCAAGATCCACGTGTGTCTCTAGGAAACTGTCCTGAGAAAATGTTTATGTAGAAAGACTGGGGACTTCTAGAGGTATGGAAGAAAGGAAGAAACACAGCTCGATTCAGGAAAATTTTCTGCCCTGCACCGTAGCCCCTTCTATGCCTTACCCTTCTTAGTTATAGTACTAAGAATAGTCACAGCATTAAGTAGTTATGAATATTTTCTCTCTTAGTTTGAACACATTGAAATCTAATCTCTTCATATCTCTTGTCATCCTCACATTTTGTCCAATATTTATTCATTTATTTACCCTTTCCTCACCCTTCAGACTTTAGCATTGCTTCCTTAGATAGGAACTTACTTTCCTCTCTAAATGCAGCAAATGTAAAATCACTGTCTTAAACACAATTTACAAGCTCATTTTTCCAGTTTATCCTAGTCATTGGCCTGGCATAAGTGTGGCTTTGTATGCCTCAAGACTTCTCTATATGGACATAATATCTTTGATCTCATAACAGGACATAAATATTTGATACGGCTCTAGTGGGCCTTTTACATGAGCTCTGTATTCCTATGCCTTACCCAAATCAATTGAATTAAGGTCCTTGATTTTTCCATATTCTTCAGTGTCATTTATTGCTTTTTTTTACAGGAAATTGACATCTATAGCCATTCTATATATCCTAATATTAATATTTGTATTAGTGTGAGGAAATATAGGTTATGCTGCATACCTAATAGTCCCCAAAATCTTCATTTCTTACAGTAATAAAATAGCTTTTCTACTCCTTCAATCTGTGTAACATAGGTTGGCTGTTATTCTATGCTCTGTCATATTTATTTCAGGATTCCAGCCAAAGGAATGATTTTCATCTGGAATATCACCAAAATTTGGGAATACCAAATCATGTGAGCAAGTCTTACTGCAGGAAAAGGAAATATACAATCTTTGCACAAGGGGGGGCATAGTAAAACATTTATGAAACATGAATAAGCCACAAAGTATTATCTGCCTTAATAGTGAAACAATTGATAACTATAGGAAAAAGTACTAAGAACTTAACAATTCTTTGGGTTCCTAAGAGAAAGCTCAAATTCTGACTTCCCATAACTCAAAATTGCACAAAAGTGGTAGAATCCAGTGATTCAGAAATTATAGGTTTTAAATTAATAGCAAGGTAGATTTACACTTATTTGTAAAAGAATCTTTATTTCAGAATTTCTTTGAAGAAAGATAGTGACTATCAGAGGGGAATTACATGCAATTGTCCTTTTTACATGGCACTTTGTTCAACTACAGAGGATCAGAAAAGGCAAATAAAAGTTATTCCCTAAATTAGGGGTCTCTTTGACATTATATAAAAATATGATGTAAATATACTATAAAAAAACTGAACTTTGTTATAAATAGAAAGCATATCTTTGGTCAATTTATTCAGACCAAATGGATATGGTGAAAAATAAACAAATAACTGAGAAGAAAGAAGTACACGACAAAAAAATAAACAAATGGTAGTAAAATCTCATATGAACCCATAGGAAATAAATGTTATAGTATGAAAACTGACAACCATTTTAAACAATAAATGTGAAATGTATAATATATCACTTCAATAACCTTGCAGTGAATGCACTGTTTTGCTTTCCCAATAACATGAGTCATTATTATCTTTTTAGAAACAGGAATAACCATTAAAAAATTTAAAAAGTTAGAGCTATTTCAAATTTCTTTGAAGGAATAAAATAAGATTCATATAGCTGATTTTCTAGGTACCATAGGAAACTTGTTTATTTTAGGGTTATAGAAGCGAAGGTGTTCCCAGCTCAGATATTGGCTTTGTTTCAGCAAAACTGCAAGAACACTGAATAATTTGGACCTTGGTGAGAAAAGGCTATATTCTAGTGAGAAAGAAAGATGATCAATTTCTATCTGAAAGAGTTTTTAGACTTAGAAAGCTTTTGTTATTATGTCATATTTTTAGTTTACTATGCAAGAGAGATTAGTACTTTGGGCATAATCTACCATCACAAATAAAATAAAACAAATCATTCACAAATTGTAGCAGTCCATCACAAATGGTTGACATAGGGATAACAAATCTCTATGTTATGACAAAAAAGATGTAGGAAAGGAATTGGAAAATGATGTGATAGTGATTTTATGCGTATTTATTTGTTAATTTTGTCTAGCAGTGTTGCATGCCTTCTTTAACTATCCATCACATGATCCTATAAGGAAGTTGCCATCACAAGATATTTCTCAATCTGTTTTGCCTCTGTAGAAAATGAAGAGGTGAATTAGAGTGAAGTAGAGATATTAAGTTGACTAAAAAAAAATAAAAATCTTAAAAGTTCAAATCTTTAACTCTGGCATAAGCCACTGACAAGCTCAAACACATCTCCATTAAACATACTCCAAAGAGTGGTTTGTTGTCTACTTTATTCATCTACATCTATAAACTCAATCAGCTTAATAATGAAATTGCTGATATGAGATTAACCACCCTAAACCTTGAAGTTGGTAAGATGTCATGTGACAAAAGGCTAATTACCAAGGCCTTCATAGACTGTGGAGGGAAGTGGAGCCACACACCCAATACCTCTGTGGCTAAGTGCGAGTTCTAGGAGCCTTACAGATATTTTCATGTTTTTCTCCACTTGGGAAATTAAAATTTACAGTGACAAAATTGCATATGTTAAAAAAAATCAAAACAAAACCAAAAGAATGACTTCAATTAGTGGGTCAGCCTAGGGAAATGGATTTTTATTTGTTAAGAACCAAGGGACTGAATAAAATCCATCACTATACAGAACCAGGTAATTCTAATTAACTACTGTAAGCAAGAAGTTTGTTTCACTTAGTTTAGGAGTCACAGGGGAAATAGTGCTTTCTTCTTAATGCTCAGGCATTACCTAACACTCTGCAAAGGAAGGAATATTATCTTCCTGGAAATTTTGATTGTCCTTTTCGAATTAATAATTTATTGACCAGTATTTTTAAATCAATATTTCAAGACACTATGAAAGCTTAAATTTTACCTTAAAAACATTACTTGATCATTATCACTTTTTAAAACAAAGTATAAAAAGCACAGAAGCAGGCTAGAGATTTGGAAGCTAAGAGAATAAACACTATAGAGTTCCACATTTTGTGTGAATGTAAAGAAAAAGTGACATGATAGCCACTTTTATATATCTAATTCGTATTTTCTGCCAATTTGGGGCCTATTATTGCTTTTTATTAACATAACCATTTATTAATAATTAGGCTATAATGCATTAATGGTTAATGAATGTTAAGAATACCTTTGTACATTTTTTCAGAAATGTATTTAAATACATAATAGTTTGAATATTTTCTATTCTGTAATTTTTAGTTAACATAGACACAGTATATTGTCTATATGCTGATCTATTCATAGGCTATCTAACATTTTATGGTGTTAATGTTATAATTTATTAAAGATATCACTTAATGTGAAATGCTTATATTACTTCTGACTATTTTTTTATTTTTTGGTGTTAGTGGTAATATTTCAATGATAATTTTAATATTCATGCCCAATTATTTCCTTAAGATGAGTCCTAACAGTGAAATTACTGAGTCAAAAGACCTAACTCTCCTCCTGTCATTTTTCTATATATTTTTATTTTTCATGACCACTGTAAATACCAATAGCATTGGAGTGCATTATTTTTTACCCCAACATGGCAAATAATAGAAGTTATACAAAATTTCTATTTCATTAAACCCAATATAGTGTTTCAATCTCACTTAAATTTCTATTTCTTTGACAATTAGACAGTTACATTTGGGCTAATTAAAGCCACTGCAGTTATTCAACTGTGTGTCTCTGGGTTATGCAGGTGAATATGAAATTGAGTTTCTGAAACTAGATGAATAGAATTTATAATACAGTGGCATATCACTAAATAAAATTATTTATAAGGTTGAACTGTCTCAATGTCTTATAAAATGTGCCAAAAGAGCCTTATAAAGTGAGTAATATCATTTTAATAAGGATTCAAATTAATTCATTGTAACAAGGTCTGAATCCCAAGGGTCTAGCTGTAGTATTTCAAATTTTACTTGTCTTTGAAAATTTGATTTATAAATAGTATTTCACAGATTCTTTTTTCCATGTGCTTAATATAATTAATCTTTATTTTCCATTCAGGAACAAACATGTTTCATCTTTTCCTAGTTTCAAAGTTCATTACTGAATTTTACATAAAATACAGAGGAAACATAAACATCTTTAAGAGGAAGGACCTAGTATCCATACTCTAGGCAAGCTAGAAAGGGAAAGTTGAGCTATTTATTTTGTGAATGGTATATCTTCTGGTTTTGAGGGGACCATTATACTTCCAAGTGGAGGAAGGCTAACCTCTCTCTGAGGTATTGTTCAGTGGCAGTAGATACCAGCTGGAACATCTTGTGGGCAGGGGCTCATTTGTCTTTAGTAGTCTTTACCCATCCATTCTTTACATGTTCAACTCATTTCATCTATGAAATTGCCTTCATTTTAAAAGTGAAGTAAATGAGGACCAGGGATGTAGCTCAGTGGCATAAGTGCCTGCTTCAGGTACCAAGTCCTAAGTTCGATTCCTAATGCCAAATAAATAAATAAAATGTAGAGATGTTCCATGGTGTGCCAATAGTCTCACAATAGATGCATATTAATATTGTTTTTTAAATGTGTGGCTCCAAGTGACTGATTAACTGAGTTTATGTCATGTATCTTCCTCCTCTCTGCCGGCAATGATTATAAATTTCAATGCAATTTCTCATGGCAGCCCCTTACAGACATGAAACATCTCTGCTGTTTCTCATGAACATTTTGACTTACAGGTTTAAATACCACTATACTAGTGGTATATGCTAGTATCTTGATCTTGGACTTCCTGCATAGTCTACTGTATGTTTTTATAGTATACCAAACAAACTAAGAAGCATCAGACCGACAAGGGAAGGTGCTGCTGTAACAAATAACTTGCTGCATAAATGTCTGTGGAACTGGATAATGAATATTGGAATTTTTGAAGCGCACATTAGAAAACACCGATATTGTTGTATAATGCCATGTTAAGGGAGATTTTTGTTAAGGAACAGGAGAACAATCAAGTGCCAAATTTCTAGGGAATATCTATGTAATCTTCAACAAATCTTCGGTGGAAATAAGGATAGTAATGGTCATTCCGATGAGGTCTCGCTCTGAAATGGGAAACATGTTACTGGAAACTGAAGGAATACCAAAATACATCGTGCTACGCAGGTACTTTACTGTTGTATTTTCCTAAACATCCCTGATACAGCAACAGAAAGTGCCTTTACATAAATGTTAACAGATGAGAATTTACAAGATGCAAATCAAGGAACATTCAAGGGATATAAAGTGACCCAAGGGATTGATCCAGGCTGGTTGTGAAAGGAAGTGAAATTGGGAGAAAGCTGACAGAAAGGCAGTTGTAGTGTCAAAGGGCTAGGACCATCAGTGAGATGAAATGATAGACCAACTAAGACTGAAGTAAAGTCAGGAGGATGGGTAAGAATTAATAGCATGTAATTGGAGCAAGACATGAAATGTATGACCTTGGACAGAATGGTGAAGTAGAAAGAGAAGACGGAGACAGCAATAAACTCTAAGAGTGACAGGCTACAATACAGAGGATTGGCAGAGCTTTGGGTTTCAGGGAGATAGGTTATTTGGCAAGCAGATATCACCTGAGTAGAGAAGAACAAAATTCTAAGCAAGGAAGCAGCCAAGTGCAAAGATTTGGGGATGCTGGAAGACAGGGAAGATATGTCCAATTAGTGAAAGTGGACAATAAACTACGACTTTTGTAAAATCCTCTCTGCTTTATTTTACTCCTTTTCTCCTCCTCCTCTTTTCTGATTCCCTTTCTCATGCTTCTCTTTTTCTGGATCGTTTGGTTTTAAACTGTATGAGAAAAATAACAATTTTAAAACTAAGGGTATATGGACCTCATGAATTTTCAAAAGAGTTTCTTGAACAAAATTTAAAAAAAATTAAAATAGAGGACTTACTATTATTAGTATTTCAAAAAGGACACTGTATATTAGTCAAATGTATACTGTACAGAGAATGCTTAGTAGAAAAATTATCCCCACTCTCAACAAATAACTTATACATTATGTTTTCTCTATTTTGAGCAATTTACTAGATCTCGATATTCTACTACATTTGGTTTAGCGTAGTTCAAAGAAAATTCTTATTGCAGTTTTTAATATAAAAATTTGATGTTTCTTCCCATAATATGTCTAAATAAACGTAAAAATTTCAAGTTACTGCCGATATTTGGTCTTCATTGTCAAGGAAAAGTGAATTCAGATAATTCAGTATAGTCACTCAGATCTTTATCTCATTTTTACATCGGCATCTCATATTTAATATGTTTATATTTCATATTTACACATATAACATATATTTTAAATATGAATAAATACAATTATATAACCTAAATATTTAACCTATTATATATAATATACAAAATATATAGTAGATATTTTTATAGAAAATACAAACACTGTATGTTGGAGGTATAGACTTTCACTAGATTTCATCTATCTAGCATTATTTTATTTTCCCAGACTCAAAAAATCCAAATATAGTATGATAGACTTTTCATTTCCTTAAAAATCTCATATTATTAACTTTGTTGTATTGCACAGTTTCCTTCTGACACAGTATAACTCATTTACCCCTTACTAACAGAGTAAGCTATAGAAATATTAAAATCAGCTCCTCTCTCATCCATCACAGAAGGTATTCACACAGAGATAGACAGAAATAGAGATGATAGAGATAGAAACAGAAACATATATATATATATATATATATA